>LBNU01026679.1:110633-132187 GCA_014162995.1 Artemisia annua | reverse complement strand
TATATATATATATATATATATATATATATATTAATTTTATCACATGTGATTTAATGCTTTATGTATTCAGTACACAACATTTTCTTATACATTCTATTAGTTCTTTTATATAAAAGCAAAAAATGTACCTTCATCAGCTTCCTTTGATCTAGTGGATGTCTTTAAGAACGGCAATGAAGATATAACTTTGTCCACATTATCACTTTCCTTTGCTTTATCTTTATCTACATTTTTAAAACAAATATTTTTAGTAATCATGTACAAGCAGACCAACTATCATACATCATCAGTTTCTTTTGTAGAAGGCTTAGCCGTAGCGATAGCCTTTGGCAACAGCCGTAGCGATAGCCTTTGGCAACAGCCGAAGGCTATCGTTGCGGTTAAGTCAAGTGTTTGATTACAGTTTAAATTAATTATTATTTTCATATTTGATATACAATTACATTACAAAAGCTTATTTTTGCCTGTGGCTAAGCCAAATCTTTTGTTGCAGGCTTTTTGTTTTGATAGACCTTTAATGTATCATATGTGATAAATAAAAAGAATAAAAACAATATCAACTGAATCTATCTATAAGTGAATATTTTGCTATATCATATGTGATATCAAGGTTGCAAAAATCGTGAATCGGTAGTCGGGCGGTCGACCCCCTGTAGCTTGTAATCGGTCTAGGCGGGATTAATCGGTGATTAATCGGAATGGCATTTTCGATAAGTTTTCTGCATTTTTGGCAAGTTTTAGGTATTTTCGGCAAATTTTAGGTATTACTCGCAAGATTTTTCTTAAAAGAACATCTTGAAATGGATATAAACAACGAGTATAACTTATTAAACAATTTTACAATGAGTTTTGGGCATTTCCAGCAAGGTTTGAAGGTTTCGGGCAAGCTTGACCACCGTTTACCGTCATTAACTGTCGTTGACCATGGTTGACCGCATTGTTTGACCGATTTACACAAATCGGAAAGGTTGGTGGCCTTGTAGCATCTAATCGGCGATTAATCGGCCTTGTAGGCCTTGTTTTGCAACATTGTGTGATATAGATTTCAAGCCAAACAAAATTAGAAACCCGGTGTCTACACCATTAAGCCGAAGTAGTCTTCTTCATCTAAGCCAAAGGCTTAGCGGCAACTTACGCCTTCATCCAAACAGAAGGCGTAGGATTTGGCTAAGCAACATCCTACGCCTTCGTCTATTCCAAAGGTGTAGGATTCGGCTAAGCCGCATCCTACGCCTTTGTGTATGCCGAAGGCGTCTATTATGTATAAGCCATAGCCTAGGCATAAGCCGAACGCATCTTCTGCGGCAAAGCCGCAGCCGAAACCTTCGGCGAAGCTAAAGGCGTCTTATGCGGCTAAGACGCCTTCAATAAAGGCTTCTAATATGTCTTTTTTTATCTCAATATCTTCAACTGAATCTATCTATTAACTTTGAAAACCTAATTTCTAGTCACGTTTTTCTTCACAAAATCACAATAACTTCTATAAACATCCATTAATCAGTGTAAAATTATAACATCTTCAATATAATCTCTATAATATTATTTAAACATATATGATAGTAATAGATAGTAAAATTAGACCAACTATCATACATCATCAGTTTCTTTTGTAGAAGGCTTAGCCGTAGCGATAGCCTTTGGCAACAGCCGAAGGCTATCGTTGCGGTTAAGTCAAGTGTTTGATTACAGTTTAAATTAATTATTATTTTCATATTTGATATACAATTACATTACAAAAGCTTATTTTTGCCTGTGGCTAAGCCAAATCTTTTGTTGCAGGCTTTTTGTTTTGATAGACCTTTACTATATCATATGTGATAAATAAAAAGAATAAAAACAATATCAACTGAATCTATCTATAAGTGAATATTTTGCTATATCATATGTGATATAGATTTCAAGCCAAACAAAATTAGAAACCCGGTGTCTACACCATTAAGCCGAAGTAGTCTTCTTCATCTAAGCCAAAGGCTTAGCGGCAACTTACGCCTTCATCCAAACAGAAGGCGTAGGATTTGGCTAAGCAACATCCTACGCCTTCGTCTATTCCAAAGGTGTAGGATGCGGCTAAGCCGCATCCTACGCCTTTGTGTATGCCGAAGGCGTCTATTATGTATAAGCCATAGCCTAGGCATAAGCCGAACGCATCTTCTGCGGCAAAGCCGCAGCCGAAACCTTCGGCGAAGCTAAAGGCGTCTTATGCGGCTAAGACGCCTTCAATAAAGGCTTCTAATATGTCTTTTTTATCTCAATATCTTCAACTGAATCTATCTATTAACTTTGAAAACCTAATTTCTAGTCACGTTTTTCTTCACAAAATCACAATAACTTCTATAAACATCCATTAATCAGTGTAAAATTATAACATCTTCAATATAATCTCTATAATATTATTTAAACATATATGATAGTAATAGATAGTAAATAGTTGTTTAAAGTGTATCAGATACCTGAAACTGATTTTTTAACCGTTTTTTGTCATTTTTTTTCGCCGGAGATTGCTTTGAAGGTTTGCTTGTAGTGTTTTGTTTTAGTATAGTATCTTCTCCGTCACTTTCTTCCATTTTTTCCGGTGAGATTTGTAGATCTGGCGTGTTTTTAGGGCTAGATTTTGATCGATTTTTTTTTGTGAGTACTGTGTGTTTTTAGTGTGTGTTTGGTGAGAAGAGTTATGAGAGGAAATGATCGCGGTTAGTGGTTTGTGTTGTTGTTGTAACTTTACAAAAATGCCCCTCCGTGTATTTTCTTAGTAGTAAGTTGCTTGATTTCAGCCATTGATCAAATTTAAATAAATGATTGGAAATTGTCCCTTATGCGAGTTTTTTATATAGTTTGTAAAATAACTCAACTCAAATAAATTAATCAAAATTGTCGTCACATCAAAAAATAATTTCAAAACCACTTCCAAATATCCTCTTTCCCCATATCAAAACTTGTAAAATACGCCAGAAAACTTGTACGATCCAATTAGCTTCGTAAACGGTATCATTCAGTTACAACTCTCGCTACATAAACCAATGACATACCAACACGTGTAAATTCTGTAACAAACTTTCGCCTCCTCCTCTTCCCGCTTGTTATGAGATTCTCATTTTCCAACAAATTTTATAAAATCCGTTTTTCTCTCTCTCTACAATCTAACTGCTAATCATCACAAAATATCTACATTTCAGGTTATTTTGATGCTTAGCTTGTGATTTTTCGCTTATTTTAAGCTAATTTGTTAACATTTTTGTTTAATTCTTCAATTACAGCTACATTTCAAGCGTCGATTTTCGTATCTAGCTGTAAATCATCATCTTCGTCACGAAAGCCCTAAATCTCAGGTGACGTTCAATTTTCGTTTATTTTGTTGTTTATTTTGTGATTTTTCGGTTAATTTATGCTAAATTTGTTAGCGTTTTTGTTTTTATCGTTCAATTCGAGCTTATTTTGTGAATTTAGGCTAAATTAATGAAGTTATTATCATTTATGATAAGGTTTTGCGTAATGTCTAACAGAGAATGAGTGTTTGGATGAATTTGATAACATTGTTGTTTAATCGTTCAATTGTAGATATACGTTTTGAGCTTCGTATCTCGCTGTGAATAACATCATCTTCGTCACAAAATCTCAGGTGATTACGTTCAATTTTCGTTTAATCGCTTTAATCGATTCATGTTTAGCTTTAATTTCGTTTAATCGATTGATGTTTCTGTTAGTTTAGGTTTAATTTGTGTATTTGCGGTATTTTGCGGTTTTTCGGTTAATTTAGGTTTATTTTGTGAAGTTTATTGAATTTGTGGTTAGGTTTTGTATAGCTTAAACAGAGTATGGTTGTTTGAATGATTTGATTGTGTATTTGCGTGATTTTGTGTTAATTTAGGCCAACGGTATGAAGTTTATTGAACTTTTCAGTAGGTTTTTTGATACAATTTGTACAGAGTATGAATGTTCGAATGAATTTTATAGTGCTCTTGTTTTAACTGTTCAATTGTAGCTACGTTTCGAGCTGTGATTTGTGATTTTCTGGAAATTTAGGTTTAATATGTGAAGTTTGTTCGAATTTTGGATTGGGTTTTGTTATAATGTGTACAGAATATGATTGTTGAATGAATTTGGTAACGTTAACATCAGATCAGGTTATTCATTTCATTATGTGGAATCGAAACTTCGCTTATAGTGTGTAGTTCTTTATGTTCATCAATGATATGTTAATAGAGGTTATTTTCGGGTGAAGCTCTGCTTCTGTTTGTAATTCATCATGTTTGCGAGAGAGATGTAAGTCAAGTGATTAGTTTCGTTATCGTCAATCGAAACTTTGCTTAGGCGATTGGTAACACTATTGTCCTTTGAAATTCGGTTTCGATGAGTAGTTCTATGTGTTCGCCATGTGAATTAGGTTTCGAGTTCTAATTTCTCTATCTGCCTGAGGTTCTTGATTTTCAGCTTTTGTGTGAATGTTGAAAATTTTTCACAACCAGAGATTTGGATATGTGACTGTTTTATGATACTGCAGCTTTTAT
This sequence comes from Artemisia annua, assembly GCA_014162995.1. Classification (NCBI taxonomy): domain Eukaryota; kingdom Viridiplantae; phylum Streptophyta; class Magnoliopsida; order Asterales; family Asteraceae; genus Artemisia; species Artemisia annua. The sequence continues at coordinate 127,682 of LBNU01026679.1, read as the reverse complement.
TTAACTGCATTTAAGGATCTAGGTTTGATTCGAGTTCAGTAGGCTAGTTATTTGCATAATATACACAGAGCCTATAGAAGTTTAATGAATATCTGAACATCTTTTTACTGATATTGGAGTGGTGGAATTTACGGGATATTCTCTGAAATTGCTGTCCTGATATCAGCAAATTGCCTAATTTTAACTTAGCGATTGATATGGTTTCATATGTTTTTGTATAGGAATTGGGATTAGTACATGCTGGGGTGTGTCCGAGAGGGCTTTCTAACACGCCAACGTTGACTTACCTGCACGTGCGTCTTTTCTAGAATTCTATCTTCAGTTGTAACTTTACGTTATACCAATTTATATCCTGAAACAGGTTTCAGTAATGTTCGTTCATATACCATCGAGGTTACTGAAACCGGTTTATATCTGTTGTTCTTTGTGTATAACAGTGAGATTATTCAGACTGATTGATATCTGTTGTCGGACAGGTGTACTCTGTCACAGGGAGAGATAATGAAGTGGTAAAGAAAGGAGAACGATGGAAGAAGGCAGCGTGGAAAAGAAAACTGTAAAGTCTTCATCATTGGGACCACAAGGGCTGATGAGGAAACCTTCCCGAAGCGCTGCCACAACCACCTTCTCTATGGAGGTTTTCGATAACGAGGTGGTCCCCGCATCTCTCCAACAAATTGCTCCCATCCTTCGGGTTGCAACAGAGATCCAAAGTGACAGACCTCGCGTTGCTTATCTCTGTAATTACTCTTCTTTTCTCAGCTGCTTCATTTGAGACTTGGATCCAATCTCTTAGATCATAACTATAACTATAATTGTTTACTCAGTAAACTAACTGTTATGCGTGGTATGCTTTTCTGCTGTGTATGATAAAGGTCGTAACTATGCATTTGAGAAAGCAGACAGGTTGGATCAAAGCTCCAATGGTCGTGGTGTTCGACAGTTTAAAACAGCTCTCCTTCAGCGTTTAGAGAGGGTATGGAAATTATGCCTTTAAGCTCTTTGACTTATTTTTATATTTATATTGATCATCATTTCTTTATACATTAACAACTTTCTATTAAATACATGAATCATAAAAGATTAAAAGTCGCCAAAATATCGTGTTTTACGAATTTGAAAATATATGAGCTATTGATAAACAAAGATGATAATTGTGAATCCATGTAGTAGAAAAGTTTTTTAAGACTTGATCATTGTTACTAATCTCTGGATACTTGATTTGGTCTTTTTGTGATAAACCTTGCTTCCTCAAATGCATAGTTACGACCTAATTAAATTAACTCATCTCATCCATGAACTTGCTTCCATTAGGGATTAGGGCTCACAAGCCTCTCACCTAATTTGGAATTAACATTTAGCATATTAATACAACCATCAGTTCCAATTTTCTAACTATCTGTGTTGAGTTTGAAAGAAAAATCAACTGAAATTGGGAATGTGCTTCATCAGGACGATGCCATAAGTATAGATGCTCGTGTTAAAAAGACGGACGCACGGGAAATTGAAAGCTTCTACAAACAATATTATGAAAAATATGTCAAGGCACTCGATCAGGGAGATAAAGCAGATAGGTAATTAGCTAGGCGTAGTTGTGATTTTGAAAAAAAGCTTATGATTATGTGAAGAACGATTTACCGATACATATTTTCTGCTTAATGTCTTTATTACCAGAGCCCAACTTGGAAAAGCATACCAAGTGGCTGGAGTGCTTTTCGAGGTCCTTTGCGCTGTTAACAAGTCTGAAAAGTCAGAAGAAGTTCCTGCTGATGTCAGCTCCTGCCTTTTTATTTGAACTGTTATTTTTTCTTTTTATTTATTACTCAATGTATCTGATCTTTGTATACATAGATCATTGCATCAGCTAGAGAAGTTGAGGCAAAGCAGGTGATATATGCTCCCTACAACATTCTGCCTCTCGATTCTGCTGGGGAATCACAGTGCATTATGCAGTTCGAAGAGGTAGCCACACCTTCTATTAAAATATTTATCTATGAAAAATGTAGCACAGGCACTCTGATAAGGGGAAAATTTCACTTTTATTCATTTATCTATCTTTGCGAAAATGCAGATTAAGGCAGCAGTCTCTGCCATCAGGAACACGCATGGCTTAAACTGGCCACCATCTGTTGATCAGCACCAGCAGAAATCAGGAGAATTGGATCTTCTTGATTGGCTAAGGGCAATGTTTGGGTTTCAGGCATGTACTCTTTCAAGAATAACTCTATCAATTGAAGATAGTGTCATCTTATGTCATGTTGTTTGAATCTTTATTTTCCAGAAAGACAATGTAAGGAACCAGAGGGAGCATTTGATATTGCAACTTGCCCATCCTCAAGCAAGGTTGATGCCTAAGCCTGAACCGAGTAACAAGGCATGGACCTCATGTAAAACCTGCTTCTATTTATTTTGACCGAACTTTCTTGACTTTGCAATGGTTTATTTATATCATCTGTCAAAGGCTATTTCCCATATGATAGAGATTCAAGAGATTCCATCTAACAACTAGTTATACAAATATATTTTTTATAATTTACACACCTGTAATGTAGGTCACTTTGTAACTTTTACACAATGGGTGAGCTCATGATTGGTCTATTCAAATGTATCAGCAGTATAAGTATTCCTTGCTTATGAATTATTATCATGTTTTACTTGTCTTTAACTCTTTAAATTTTTTGCACAAAGGTATATTATAAATTTTAACTTTTTAAGTCACTATGATGCAGCTGGATGATAGAGCTATTCAGGAAGTTATGAACAACCTCTTCAAAAATTATAAAACCTGGTGCAAGTTCTTGGGAAGAAAGCACAGCTTAAGGTTAGATATGTGATCTGGACACTGCTATTAATAGTAATTTTTCATTCTAGTGGATAGCTGTGCGCATGTAATTTACTTTCCTTTATGCTCTATTGGTTTACTAAAAACAATGTCTTGCAGGCTACCTCAAGGACAAGAAGAAGGGCAACAAAGGAAATTGCTCTACATGGGCCTCTATCTTCTTATCTGGGGCGAGGCTGCTAATGTACGCTTTCTACCAGAGTGCCTGTGCTACATTTTTCACAATGTAAGTATTCTGTTTATTTGCTATATAATTCAGAAGTCATATGTGACCAGGATATTGACACTTTCATGCCATCCGTTCAGATGGCATATGAACTTCATGGCTTGTTAGCTGGAAACGTCAGCATCGTGACCGGAGAAAATATCAAGCCTTCTTATGGTGGGGACGATGAAGCCTTCCTTCGTAAAGTTATAACTCCAATTTATCGAGTCATAGAAAAGGTACTCCTGCCGTAATGCAACCTGATGTACATATAATTAAACTTTGGGTGGTTTTTACAATTTAGTGTAATTGTACTTCTTGCAATCATCAAGGAAAGCAATAGAAACAAAAATGGAAAGGCTCCTCACTCTGCTTGGTGCAATTATGATGATCTCAATGAATACTTCTGGTAAAGTCTTCTAACAACTAGTGTAAATTTATGATCTTAAACCTCAATATATTCTGAAAAATATTTTTTTCTTTGATATTAAAGGTCGTCGGATTGTTTTGCTTTGGGTTGGCCCATGCGTGATGATGGTGATTTTTTTAAGTCAACACGTGATATGGTGCAGGTTCTCTTCTTATATATATATATGACTACTGTTGGTTTCAACTGATCTATGGGATTGATAAAATATAGTTGTCATTACAGGGAAAGCAGCCATCTCATAATGCTGGAAGCCTTGGAAAATCGTACTTCGTCGAGGCACGATCATTTTGGCATACATTTCGAAGTTTTGACCGTTTGTGGACATTCTTTATACTAGCTCTTCAGGTAATAAGTAGATGTAGTAAAACTTTGCTCCACTGTTTTTTACATGCAACTTATATCGAAATTTTCAATTGCAGATTATGATTATCATTGGATGGAATGATGTTTCAGTATCAGAAATTTTTCAGACAAAGATGTTATATAAGCTATCCAGTATTTTCATTACAGCTGCATTTCTCCGCTTCTTCCAAAGTATGCACAGCTTTTTTAATTTATTTAGTTGGAGCTTGTTCTTTTTAAATGTGTAGTTCGAGAATTAGTTAAATTTATGAAAAACATAATTCAGCCTGTTGGTCTTTGATGGTCAACTCATTGAAGTAAATGCAGGATTTTCACTTAATTTATAATTGTCTTTTGTTTGGTTATAGGTGTACTGGACATTGTTCTAAACTTCCCTGGATATCATAGATGGAAGTTCACTGATGTATTGAGGAATATTCTGAAGGTTATAACTAGCTTTGCATGGTCCTTCGTTCTTCCACTATCTTATGTACACCAGAATGACATCTCAATGCCTTTTGGGAAAGTCGAGAATATTCTTTCTTCCCTAAACCAATTCGAAGGCATTCCTTCTCTGTATCTTGTGGCTGTGGCATTGTATTTGCTTCCGAATCTACTTGCAGCAGCGCTTTTCATTTTCCCTATGCTTCGGCGTTGGATTGAAAACTCTGACTGGCTTATTACAAGATTTTTTCTATGGTGGTCACAGGTACAAACTTAAGCCTATTATTCTTTCTTCTCGAAAGATGATGTTATTCTTCCTTTTCACGAAACAAAATCTTTCTCTTCCTCTTATTTGCCAAATGTCTGGATGGCTAAAGAACTTACATGTTGGTTTAGGATCCTCAAACTATTTTTTTGAATTATCTGGGTCAATTTTTAATCAATATTTGTGTCCCACAAGTACCTGCAAAAGTTTGGTATGTCCTTTTCCTAATTTTTTTAATCAAGAGTTAATCTTTATTTTGCAATTGAAAGTTTCACTTTTTTGTTCTGCCAGTTAATAAATTTGAGTTTCAATAGAAAGGTAATTGATATTCACACATAATTAACTTTACGGTCTTAAAAAGATATATTGTATGCACACTTCACACGTGCTCAAGAAGTTATAAATTTGCTTACCGGTGTTTCACTGTCAACATGTTCTTTGGTTTATTGCTGATTTATAGTTGAACTTGTGAATAGAATGTGAAGGTCATAGTCAGATAGATACGCTATGCTATTGTTAGAATATTCTAATTCAGTGAATGGCCCACATTGGAAAAAATTGGCATACTAATAAGAAAAAAAGTATTTATATGTAGGTTTTTGTTAGGACTAAAGTATGATTAGTGCATTAAGTTAGTAAATGTCCTCCCCATGTGTAGATATGTGAAAACAGACACATTACGGTTTATAGTCTTCAAGATGCTCTAAACCTTAAAATAGTCTAATCAAAAAAGCCTTTACTGATTGCCCAAGGTCTGCGATATGATTCCTTTTCTTCTGGTAGCTACATTAAAGCAAGGTTATCTTCTAATCCTAAAGAAACATTACCTTCTCATCGTAAAGCAACCAGAAATTCTTGACTTTTCTATTCATGTTGGTGTGTGTAAATATATACAGCTCTCTCACCTACACATAAAATAGAAAGAGGGAAAAACTATATTATTTTGCGGTATTGCATAATTCATATTGTGTATTATCTGGTTGCCTGCAGCCCAGGATCTATGTTGGGAGAGGAATGCATGAAAGTCAATTTTCCCTTATAAAGTATGTATGGACACTTTAATTTTTTTTACTATATATATTCCATTGACACTTATTTGAGATATACATCTACATCTATCTGTCTATATTAGGTATACTTTCTTTTGGGTTGTTCTTCTCTGTGCAAAGTTTGCTTTCAGCTTTTTTGTTCAGGTGCTGGCACTCTCTTTCTCTCCCTAATTTGATATTCCATTAGATAGATTTTTTTTTTTAAATATTTTTTTTGGCAAAGAAAGATGATGTGATTAAACCTTCAACAAAGTTGAAGTAAAAGATACAATACATGGAGATAGATCCGTGAATCAACTAAACTATACCTTACTTGATTATGGATCTAGGACCAAACACGAACTAAAAATCACATTACATCTTTGAAACAGGAATACACAAAATCTAACATACTAGAAAATCCATGGTTGTTATTCCCATGAATGATGTTGAACTGCATTGCAAACACCCATCTTTACAACCCACTGAAAAGATTTTACTTTTATAGCATCCGCCACTTGAGACCAACATTTATAACTATTGTTGAAGACTACATCGTTTTCCTCGCTTTTTATTAGATAGATGAGCAACAAATGAATGGATTTTCTTGCAGTAACATTTTTTCTGCTCCACAGATACGACCTTTAATAGAGCCGACAAAAGATATTATGAAAATCAAACGCGTACAATATGCTTGGCATGAATTCTTCCCCAATGGTTTGTCTTTCTCCACTATGGAATTTATTTTGTCCTTTGATATCGTTGTTTATAATTTTCAATAATTTGCAGCTAAAAAAAACTATGGAGCCGTTGCTGCACTCTGGCTACCTGTTATTTTGGTGTGTTTTACCTTTATACTTTTTGCATCCTTCTGCCAATTACGAGTTTTCCTGTTTTTCAAAATCATTTTTCTTGTACCTGTTACTATTTTCATCTTTGATTGTCCATTGGTATGATATGCTTCACATGTATTATCCAGGTGTACTTTATGGATACCCAAATATGGTATGCTATATTTTCAACTTTGTGCGGTGGTATGATTGGGGCCATTGATCGTTTGGGAGAGGTACTGAGTCATTCCCTCCTTTAATATGGAATAACATTTTGTTTCTGTTAAAGACATGCATCTGCATTTACACTGTTTTATTTAATCTAAATTAACTGAAAAAATGTGCAAGAATTACCTTGTTTCTGATGGTTATTACATAATATTTTGGGACAGTAGCAAGAGACTACTACTAGAGTTGTGAGTGTAAAATGGAACCATAGACTGCAATGGTATTCTAAATCTGGAAAAGATAAAGGAACTTTTCGCTACAAATTCTCCATCGATGGGACAGTAGCAACTGGTAGAAGCAAACTTTGATGTGGATCTGTTTGCAGGATTGCATATAAAATAAATATCATGAAAGTATGTCGCACTCAAGTAAAAAAAAATGTACAAGACCCTCAATCACAAAAGACCATGATGTTAAGACATTGAAAACCAAATACTATATCATAATATCAATAATTGATATTTAGCCAGGGTGCTACTTTCTCTTGGTCGAGCAGATATTTTGAGGTCAATACGACTATTTTGTGAGCCACATAGTGATTCATTCCAGTGTGGGAATAGTCAGGGTGATAACAAGTGACATGAGCATGGTTGCTATTATGCAGAATCAAGTCAATTTTCTGGTTTAGATGAACTTTGATCCTGCAGAACTGTCTTGGTTTTTCCCCATGTTAACTTATGTCTGTTTTTCGCAGATACGAACGCTGGGTATGCTACGGTCCCGCTTCCAGTCTATACCTGGCGCATTTAATGCGTATTTGTTGCCATCTGAGAGGGCCAAGGAAGCAGGATTTTCTCTGTCTAAGCGATACGCAGAGGTACCTAAAATTATCTGAAGTATGTAGTGTGAAGAACAGTTACTTACATGAGCATGCTATTCTTGTATACTATAGGTTAATCCCAACAGGAGAACTGAAGCTGCAAAGTTTGCTCAGTTGTGGAATGAAGTTGTATGTAGTTTTCGCGAAGAAGATTTCATAAGTGACAGGAAAGGCTTCTCAACCAACTTTTAATCATACCATCTCTTGGTACTTTTCAAACACGAAGTTCAAACTAACTATGATTTTATCTATTGCAGGGAAATGGACCTGTTACTAGTTCCATATTCTTCGGATCCAAGCCTCAATCTAATTCAGTGGCCACCGTTTTTGCTTGCTAGCAAGGTTAGTTTTATCTCCCCATGTTCATATGTGTGTATCATATTCTGACTGTCAGTGTTCTTTCAGGTTCCGATTGCACTTGATATGGCAGTTCAATTTCGATCCAAGGATAATGATCTCTGGAAACGTATATGTGCTGATGAATACATGAAGTGTGCTGTTATTGAATGCTATGAATCCTTCAAACTTGTCTTGAATGCTTTAATTGTTGGACATACGGAGAAAAGGTTGTGTAAGCTACTTTTTCTAAATCTCTTTTTCATTTTCCCATCTTCCCTACAAGATCCTTCTAACCACAAAAATTTGAGCTGACTAAGTATGAATCCTATTAGCAATTTCAAAGAGGTGAAATATGATAGAAGGCTGTCCCCGTATTTCATGAAAGTTACAAAAAATTCCATTGCAGGATTTCCCAAAAAAAGTTACATCTCCTTTACCAGGCAAAACTTTAAGCTATAAGTTACTCACTTTGGATGCTTAACGTGTTTTTAAACAACTTGTGTTAAATTAAAACTATACAGCTATAGAATCTCAACCACCTGCTATTGTTTGGTCATCAAGGAATGCAAACCCTGTTTTATAGGCATTGTAAAACTAATATACTATACTTTTTTCTTCATATCCCACAGTAATCACTATCGCATCGTTTTCCTAATTATGGGTCCTAAAGAGTAAATGATATCGACTTTTTTGTATTAAACCTAAAATCTATGTGTAAATTTACTTAGGGCCACAAAATTATAAATGTTTCACATGCTAGCTGCTTTATGGTATCCTTTTTTATGTTCTTTCTTGTTGAACTTTTTGGTTATTTAATAGAGATTGTGTCATCTTGTATAGAGGGTAAGTGCAAAGTTTTACCCTTGCTTTTTGAGAAATACAGTAGTATATATTAACCATTGATGCTCATGAATTTGATTTAATAACAACATTGACATCTACCACTGCATATCTGATATTTGATATGATGACAGAATAATTGGTATCATAGTTAAAGAAGTTGAAAGCAACATTTCGAAGAACACTTTCCTATCGAATTTCAGAATGGGCTCTCTACCAACTCTACGTAACCAGTTTGTGAAACTGGTGGAGTGTCTGGTGAGTCCTAGAAAAATAAAAGATAGATTATTTGGTAGCTTAATTAGTATCATTTTAACATGCTAAAACTTTCCATATTTGCAGAAAGAGGGTGATGAATCTAAGCACAACACTGTTGTATTGTTGCTCCAGGACATGTTAGAAGTAGTTACCCGTGACCTGATGATCAACGAAATTCGGTTTGTGATTTGAGCATTCCATGATATATATAATACTGACAAAAACCAATAATAATTACATCACCATCATCTATGAAATACATTTAATAGTTTTTTCCTGATACTTATTACATGTTTACTTTAGTGAATTGGTTGAACTTGGACATGGTAGCAAGGACTCTGGAACTCAGTTATTCGAAAAAGCTCCTGACTCGAGACCTGCTATTGTGTTTCCTCCTCCAGTTACTGCACAGTGGGAAGAACAGGTCATGCACATCTTTTCATCGCACGTATTATGTACAAGGACTGGCACATCAGTGACATTAGTATTTTAAACCTTAGCTTGCAGTTACAGATATTTATAATCCAATTGTTACCTTTACAGATAAAGCGACTCTATCTTCTTCTCACAGTAAATGAATCTGCTATGGATGTGCCTAAAAACCTCGAGGCACGGCGGAGAATCACATTTTTTACAAATTCATTGTTCATGAATATGCCACGTGCACCTCGAGTTCGTAAAATGCTATCATTCAGGTACGAAAAGCATGTCATTAAGCTAAATTAATTAGCAATCCTTCATGAGTCAGATTTTTCCACAATGTATCATATATGTGATGAGATATTATAGGTTTTGTGCTGCTAATACTTTAGTTAGCATGTAATTCCTTAATAGTGACCATGTATCTTAAAAAATCATAATTCATTAACTGAAAAATCATCCTGCACTAGAAAAAGTGGAGTGGTATTTATCAAGTAATTAAGAAGTGAGGTTTCCGTTGAAGATTATGAAAAGAGAGTTTAGATGTCAGTTTGCAACAATGTGTCCACTTGTCTTTTAGGCTAGTGGGTTAATTCCTGTTCAGGACACTTCTGCCCCTGGTTGTCACTGGAATCTTTGTAAGTACTATATATCTTATATTACAGCTGCTGTTTGTAAGGGAACGTAGTCATTAATGTGCATAGAATAGACTGTGTGAACACTTGTACATGAACCCACAACAATATAATAGTTCGTCACCATGTAATGAACCTAATTAATTGGATTGCAGCGTCATGACCCCCTACTATAGTGAAGAGACGGTTTATTCTAAGAGTGACCTTGACATGGAAAATGAAGATGGTATATCTATTAAATACTACTTGCGAAAGATCTTCCCAGGTTCCCATTTATCTAAACTTCAGCTCTTGTATATATACAACTTCCTCCATGAACAAATGTTCATGTTGTTTCTGGAATGGAAATATTGCTTTGTCAGATGAATGGGAGAACTTCATGGAACGCATAAATTGCAAAGAAGACTCAGAAATATTTGAAAGTGATGAACGCATATTACAGCTCCGTCATTGGGTCTCCTTAAGAGGACAGACACTCTGCAGAACAGGTGTCATATTAGTTTATTATCAAAAAGTTGCACCTAGTTTATTGCATTGCTAACGAATGTTAGCTTTCCAGTTAGAGGGATGATGTACTATAGAAGGGCACTGAAGCTTCAGGCATTTCTTGACATTGCTAGTGAAAAACGTAAGGAAAACTTTCTTAGTGCTCGTATATTTTTTTTCTCTTGAGCATGGTACATACACAACATGATGCTATAATAGAATGGGTCCTTTTAGATTAAATATTGGAAGCATTCTGAGTTAATATTATAAGGTTATTTTATAGACTTTCACAGAAATCAGCTTTTATTTAATAGAAATTTGTGTACTCTGTATCTATTCAAATATGATATAATAATAACTGAATTCATCAAACATGATTCTCGTTTTATTTTTACTAAGACAGTCTTCACTTTAAATGGTACTTCTAAAATCAAGTGTTATCTGAACTTACATTCTCAAATGGGTCAAACTGATTGAGCTAAAAGGGACACTGGTCAAACTGGCTGAAAGTTGGCCAAGAAAAATTTAATAATTGCAACCCCCTAAATTCTTGTAAAATATAGTTTTAGGTTCTTTTCTGCTTCATATTTAAGGCAGTAATTATCTATATAAAATGACAAAAGCATTATTGGTAAACCTGACCCGGCCAGTTTTGACCCTTACCAAAAAGAGATGTTTCACCCAAACCTGTTTTGAACCATTATCCAACCTGCTCATCTTTTCACCTATAGTTTGGGTGGAAATCTATCAACTAATCATTTACAGTCATACAAGGACCTATGGACTATGTCTGGAAACATGTTTGGTAATAATAATTCTGCCCTTTGTCGGTCATAGCAAAGGGTCCCTAACATTTGGTTGAACTTATTTTCAGGATTTTACTAGGTTGGGTTTTAAAGTCGGGGATATAATATAGATCTTTTGAGCTAAAGTAATTATGTAGCAGAGTTTTCAAAAGTAATGCATTGTCCCTTATTGTTTACGTGTAACCCACACAGAAATATTGGAAGGCTATAAAGCTGTCACAATTCCATCAGAGGAGGAGAAGAAAAGCCAGAAATCCTTGTATGCTCAACTAGAAGCTCTTGCTGATTTGAAATTTACTTATGTAGCAACATGTCAAAATTATGGAAACCAGAAGCGTAGTGGTGATCGTCGTGCAACAGACATTTTAAATTTGATGGTTAAGTAAGTACTGTATTTGATTGGAAAACGGAGATATTTTCTTATATTTATATTAAATCTGATAGAAATCCTGATTTTTACTTATTTTTTGTGTATAGCAATCCAGCTCTCCGTGTGGCATACATTGATGAAGTAGAAGAAAGAGAAGGGGGGAAATCGCAGAAGGTCTACTATTCTGTCTTGATTAAAGCTGCTGATAATCTTGATCAGGTAGCTGATCTATTAATTTCTCATCAACATTCATTAGTTTCACTTCTCTTTGCTACAATACAATACTCATATCTAGTGTTTACTGCATCCTTGCTCTTCTTGAAGGAAATCTACAGGATAAAGTTACCTGGCTCAGCAAAAATAGGAGAAGGGAAGCCTGAGAATCAAAACCACGCCATAATTTTCACAAGAGGGGAAGCTCTCCAGACTATTGACATGAACCAGGTATATCCCTATAGGTGTCTATTAGTTATTTTTGCTTCTTCAATTTGTTATTGTTTTTCTTGTTTGTTTGCATTTCAGGACAACTACTTGGAAGAAGCTTTCAAGATGCGTAACCTGCTTGAAGAATTTCATGAGGATCATGGAGTGAGACCCCCAACAATTTTGGGTGTGCGTGAACACATCTTTACAGGAAGGTACGGTCAATATTTAGAATGGATTTTGGTATTTGTTTTGGCTTGAATATACACTTCCATTTGATATCATACATTTGCTGCAGTGTATCTTCTTTGGCTTGGTTCATGTCAAATCAAGAAACAAGCTTTGTAACCATTGGTCAACGTGTTCTTGCAAGGCCACTCAAGTATGTCTCTTATTCTAAATCATGCTAGAAGTAAACATATTCCTTAGTTATTATGATTCAATTTCTTCTCGAACTGGAGGTGCATTTTCTGTGGTAAAGTATAATTAAGAATTATGCACCATAAGATAATCAACAATGTTGCATATTTTGGGACCATCTGGTACAGTAATTATAGGTGTTTCTAAGCTAAAAGCAGGAAAAGCGGTGCCCTCTTAAATTTGATTAGGAAAGCTGTATCAAGAAACTAAATTTGGCTTTCTAAGTATCATATCAAAGCCTAGAATCATGAGAATATCCAGTACAGTGATTGGCTTGATGGGCGTAAAAATTATGCTTGTATATTAACTAGTACTTATAAGCCACTACAGGGCATTCATCTTCTATTCTTGAATTAAATTATATGTTCTTTAATGAAAGTACCCCTGCTTTGGTTGGTCTAAATAATTTAATACCGATGCAATAACTAAAAAGTTGCATTATTTTGGTTGTAGGGTTCGGTTCCACTATGGGCATCCTGACGTCTTTGATAGAATTTTCCATATTACACGAGGTGGCATCAGCAAAGCTTCAAAAGGAATAAACCTAAGTGAGGACATCTTTGCAGGTAAATTCCTGATCTAGAAACTTTCTTTATTGAACTTCCCAGGATTCAGTCATATGGTTTTTGACAACGATTCGAGTTTCATTATGATGTAGGCTTCAACTCTACTCTGAGACGTGGTAATATAACTCACCACGAGTATATTCAGGTAGGGAAGGGAAGAGACGTCGGCCTCAACCAAATCTCGCTTTTTGAAGCTAAAGTGGCATGCGGTAATGGAGAGCAGACTATAAGTCGCGATATCTACAGATTAGGCCACCGCTTTGATTTTTTCAGGATGTTATCATGTTACTATACGACTACGGGCTTCTATGTCAGCTCAATGGTAAAATTTATGAGATTCTAAGTATTGCTAAGATAAATCACTATTTTTATAACTAGCTTGCTTAAGTAAGCCAAGTACCAAAACTTCCTTTAATTAGGACCTTTCAGATGTAGTGATGTACACATATAATACTAGTAATAGTTTGAGGTCTAAGAAGAACAAAGTCTAATTATTTGCCTTGAATAGATATGGGACCATGAATTAGATATCTATAAGAAAAATTCAACAATTACCATTTATTCATAATCATGTGTATATTCAAGTTTAATTTATATGGTAGATTCAGCACTGAATTCAGATCTGATTTATAGTCATTTTAGAAGTAACAAGTTCAACAAATTGTTTGTATTATCAAGAAGAAACTAAAGGTTAAACACTTAATTGCTTATCTACTTGCCATTTATTCTCTTAGCTGACAGATTTTTTGTTAATACATCCAGCTGGTGGTCTTTACTGTGTATGCATACTTGTATGGAAGACTTTACCTCTCCTTGAGTGGATTAGAGAGAGCAATCATGAAATCAGCAAGAATAAGGGGAGATACTGCTCTGAAATCAGTCATGGCTTCCCAGTCTGTAGTGCAGCTGGGTCTTTTGATGGCTTTGCCTATGGTTATGGAGATTGGACTCGAAAGAGGTTTCAGAACAGCAATGGGTGACTTGATTATCATGCAGCTCCAGTTAGCAGCTGTCTTCTTTACATTCTCTCTTGGAACAAAGCTACACTATTTCGGACGCACGATTCTGCATGGTGGAGCCAAGTACAGAGCCACTGGGCGTGGTTTTGTCGTGAGACACGAGAGGTTTGCAGAAAATTATAGAATGTACTCGAGGAGCCATTTTACCAAAGCCATGGAGTTGTTTGTTTTGCTGGTAGTATATCAAGCATATGGATCAACAGCAACGAGCAGTACAGCCTACTTTTTTCTAACAGCTTCGATGTGGTTTTTAGTCGTTTCTTGGTTGTTTGCTCCTTTTCTATTCAATCCTTCAGGATTCGAGTGGCAGAAGATAGTTGAGGACTGGGAAGATTGGTCAACATGGATCAGTAACCGTGGCGGTATTGGTGTTCCAGCTAACAAGAGCTGGGAGTCATGGTGGGAGGAGGAACAGGAGCACCTTCAGTACACTGGTCCTCTTGGACGTCTGATGGAAGTATTTCTTTCTCTCAGATTCTTCTTCTACCAGTACGGAGTTGTTTACCAACTCAGAGTGAGCCAAAGCGATAAAAGCATCATGGTAAGTATAACCGAAATCCGTAGAGGTGGTAAAAGTAAGTGGTCAGGGAGATGTATAACTGTTCAAATGGGTTCCGATGCAAGGGGTCAGATTTTAGTAGAGGTCAAGACAGGTCTGGTCGGATTCACCCACAAACATTTTTGTTCATTTAAAATGTTATTTTATGCATCAATTATGAGAACAACATTTTGCAAAATATTAGAATAAAATGATATAGGAGGTTGTACACTAAAAAAACTAGAATTTGGACAACTCTCAAGTTTCAACCTGTTTGAGCTGTTCCAGTTCCAGTTAAACTATTAATTAATATATTTCGCCAACCCAAAACCTCCAATCTAAAGTCAATGGGTCAAATTTGCCACCTCTACTAAGATCCGCATCTTCCCAATAAACATGTCTATTATGAGAACCAACTAAAATTGTTTCTCCTGCAATGATTACAGATCTATGGTCTATCTTGGCTTGTAATTCTTGCGGTTATAGTCATCTTGAAGGTTTGTACAGAAACCAAATTCCTGCATTACTGGTTTTTACCATCTTGTGATATCATATTATACAAAGTGATATTTTTTTAATGTGTTTGCAGATTGTATCCATGGGTCGAAAGAAGTTCAGTGCTGATTTTCAGCTGATGTTCCGGCTCCTTAAGCTGTTTCTCTTTGTTGGATTTGTTGTCACGCTTGTGATTCTTTTCCAGCTCCTTGGACTTACTGTTGGAGACATTTTTGCAAGCTTACTTGCATTCATGCCAACTGGATGGGCAATCCTTCAAGTAAGCAAGCTCAAATTTGTTTTCATTTCCATTTTCCACAATAACTAGTTCCAAAATTCAGTAATCTTTATACCATAAAATTTACTTGCAATGCAGAATGTTAGGAATAAATTAGCACGCGCGCACACAATAATAACTGTAGGAAATTAATAATCCAAAGACATAGTACTTGGCTGAACAATTTACCTACATTTATGGTCATTGCTAATGCTTGTTTAAAAAATCGATATTACCTTCTAGAGGAGGTAAATTTCAACCCACTTGAAAATGGGTCAATTTGGGCTATTTTTTATTCCTGAAAGGTCAAAGGGGTAAGATATAAACACTTATCTAAAGAGGACAACTAGGTTGAAACTTCTGGCACAATCCTATTTAATTCACCTAAGTCCACAAATTGTTATTTATGGAAATTATAGATAGAGAAGGAGGTATACAAGATCCATAGCAACCAATGTGGTTAATAGAGAAACTTTTTTAGGTCCTTGATGAATTTAGGTGGATTTCAATTGATTTCGAAAAATCGTGCGTGCATTGCTTTTGCAGATAGCACAAGCATGCAGACCAGTGGTGAAGACATTGGGAATGTGGGGATCGGTGAAAGCACTTGGGAGAGGATACGAGTATATGATGGGGGTGATGATCTTCACACCAGTGGCCATACTTGCATGGTTCCCAATGGTATACGATTTCCAAACGAGGCTTCTTTTCAACCAAGCATTCAGTAGAGGGCTACAGATCCAACGTATTCTAGCTGGTGGCAAGAAAAACAAGTAGGCATTGGTAGTGTTAGTAGTAGCAGCCGTAGTATACTTAGCAAGTAGATGTAGGATTCATAGACAGTGGCTATCATGCTCAATCAAGATAGAAGGTAGATCCGTAGACTGATCGTATGTAGTTTCAACTGTATATGTCTATGACGTGCAGTTCCCCATCATTTCAGTAGTGTAAATTTGAAGCTTTTCCATGATGGTTTTGGTTTACTGGTGTTTCAAATCATTAATTTTGGCCATGAAAAGAGGTTCTACAACATACATATATAGTTTCTCATGCACTTGTATTTGCTTGTTGCTGGTTTAACAAATCAATGCTTGCTCTAAAGATTCTAGCAATGGCTGGCTTCAGTCTCATTTCCGCTGTTTGTTTGGTGTTTAACATTCATTTTCTCGGTATCATATGGTTTGAGGCTACAATAACATGCATTCTATATATTTGCTTCATTTGCCTTTTTAGTTTCATTTCAGTCTAGTAATTTGAAATAGCTGACATCAGCTTTAAGATTCAATCGTCTAAATGTGTAGAGTATTCAGAAACTCAAACTCGATCGATAAGGGTAAGTGCTCAAAGAAGAAAAGAAGGAGGAAAAGAAAGGAAAAAAAAAAGAAAAGAAAGTCCTGTTTAGAGATGTTAGCTGTGTTTGTTAAGGTGAGACGACTTAGCGTTAAGAACGAAAAGAGGCGCGTAGCATAAAAAGAGAAGTAGGAGTGACAGTTGTGAAAGACGATGTGTTAGTCAACGAACTCGGTAGTGCATTGATCGAAGTCTGCTCGTTGAAGACCAGGGTGAGTGTCATTTCTTCCATTACTCTTTCTAATTAAGAATACATAAGCTGAACTCTGTTGATAATTTTTAAGCAATTTACAAGCATCAACACAACCATACTACATTGTTAAATACGTACATCTTATACAATTATAATACACACAAACAACCCACCTAACGG
>LBNU01026679.1:52855-110106 GCA_014162995.1 Artemisia annua | reverse complement strand
GAAAGGGGGGTTTTTTTTTTTTTTTTTTTTTTTTTTTTTTTTTTTTTTTGATTAAAAATGCATTGAATTTGCCCCATTTTCTATTGTATGTATTGAACTAAAAAAATTCCTCTCTACGTAGTTAACTTTCTAAACCTCCTTTTCCTATGCATAAAGCAACCGGTTGAAGAGGTACCTGGTTGCAACTCATCTTAACCATTTTCATATTGATTATTTAGCCTCCATCTCAGCATACACGTAGATTACTCACAATAGATAAAACCCGCCTAAAAACCAAAATTGGCCTAGGGATTTGGATCCATTTGCTAGTTGAATGATATTGAAGGTATGTAATCAAGTTTCTTCGTACTAGATTAGGCAATTTTAGTAGTTTTTGTATGATTAAGGGTGCGTTTGATATCCCCAATCGGAATGGAAGAATGAATATAATTCCGATTCAAAGTGTTTTGTATCCCGGAATGACTATCAAAAGTAGAAATGATATACAAATATATTCCATACTTGATAGGCACCAAAAGGGTAGTATATGATTCTTTCATTCCCGGGCCCACCACTTCCCATCACATAATTTATACTTTCACTTTTATCTAATTATCCTAACAAATAACATTTATGAGATTGATACATCAACTTATAGTCATTCCTATTCCACTCCTATATAAAATCCATACCGATTATCATTCCGGACAACAACCAAACGACACCTAAGTGTACTTGATTTTGACTTTTAAACACCTTTGTGTTTTTAAAATCCTTTTTAGCGAGTTACATAATGCTTTTAGGCCCTTACATTGTGTTTTTACTTCATGATCTGGATTTTATGAGTTTAATGTTTATGATGGTATATTTATGTTCGTGCCGAAAGTGGTACTATTTTGCTTGTATGTATTTCACGAATGAGTTATGAAGAGATAAATGTTCTTTTAGAAAAGGTTGGTAACCTATATTGATTGGATTGCTAAATATTGATATTGAACATGAATTAGATACCTTTTTAACATTGCTTTAAAAACAATTAAACATATATGTTGTTGTTATCTGTAAACATTATTATGACTATATATTAAATTAATGTATATACAGAGAATTATAAATATAAAAATGAAAGAGTTATTGTGATATTTTAATGAATACCACGAGATATGAATGACTTATGTCCACTTTATGTGATTTAGTAAGGATATCCGAAAAAGTATTGTTTTTTACTATCGCGTTTAATAACGACTCATATTATTCCTCTTTATAAGTTTAACTCGTACGTACACAGGTTTAAAAATTAAATGCGGCTAAAAATTATTATTAACATGAATATACCTATATAAATGAAGGCACAACCTACGATGAGATGAAAATAAATACACGAGATTGTTCATATAGCAATGACTCATATTTTTTCAAAGGTCATTACGTGCTATGTCAATTAACCTTAATAGTTAAATTTAAACAACTTTATAACATCATGTTAGTTAAGAGCGTTCACCGGTATTCCATATTTTAGAAGATAGCCCGTAATATTTATACTGTAGTCCTATACACATTAAACCTTAGAGCCTCGGGTACCCTACGCCAACATTTGTGTTTTCCGGCAAAACGCGACCGGACGGCGCCGAGCTCCACACCGTGGCATGCGTTATCGTGTCTTGAGCCATCACGACCAGCCCAAATGGTCCCGGAAAACGCGACGTGACGGCGCAAGCACGGTACCAAGCCTCGCGTTTTCTCTTTCTTTTTTGGCGTTATCCCGTTTTTTTCAGTTTGTATGAANAATTAAACATATATGTTGTTGTTATCTGTAAACATTATTATGACTATATATTAAATTAATGTATATACAAAGAATTATAAATATAAAAATGAAAGAGTTATTGTGATATTTTAATGAATACCACGAGATATGAATGACTTATGTCCACTTTATGTGATTTAGTAAGGATATCCGAAAAAGTATTGTTTTTTACTATGCGTTTAATAACGACTCATATTATTCCTCTTTATAAGTTTAACTCGTACGTACACAGGTTTAAAAATTAAATGCGGCTAAAAATTATTATTAACATGAATATACCTATATAAATGAAGGCACAACCTACGATGAGATGAAAATAAATACACGAGATTGTTCATATAGCAATGACTCATATTTTTTCAAAGGTCATTACGTGCTATGTCAGTTAACCTTAATAGTTAAATTTAAACAACTTTATAACATCATGTTAGTTAAGAGCGTTCACCGGTATTCCATATTTTAGAAGATAGCCCGTAATATTTATACTATAGTCACACATTAAACCTTAGAGCCTCGGGTACCCTGCGCCAACGTTTGTGTTTTCCGGCAAAACGCGACCGGACGGCGCCGAGCTCCACACCGTGGCATGCGTTATCGTGTCTTGAGCCATCACGACTAGCCCAAATGGTCCCGGAAAACGCGACGTGACAGCGCAAGCACGGTACCAAGCCTCGCGTTTTCCCTTTCTTTTTTGGCGTTATCCCGTTTTTTTCAGTTTGTATGAATTTGTTTGTTGCAAAAGAGAGGATTTGTTTGTTGTGTATTTTTTGAATTTGTTTGTTGTGAAATGAGATAGTGAAGCTGTGTATTTTCGTAATCAAAGATGCTGAAGCAGTTTATTTTCAATGTTGAAGAAGGTATAGCTTTGGTAATGATTATGTTGACTACAACAATAAAATAGGGTGGCGTGCATTTGTGGAATTGTGGTGTGTAGGGAATAGGTCCTATACTCCTATTAACTCTTCTTTTGTAATATTTTTACAAAGCTTGCAAGTAAGTGTATTAAATAAAGTTTGTGAATTTAACGAATTGTTGTATCATATTATATAATATGATATTAAAAGATCAAGAGTTTGCGGTTTGTGAATTTAACGAATTGTACGTTTCTCCGCAACCGAATATTACACGTACTTGGATTGAACGATACGAGACACATCGCAGGAAAAACAAAGAACTTCAGGATAGGAGAGTGCACGATGAACTTCGACACGATATTGTGAAGCATTTATGGAACATGAATCACTAAATTGTACTTTTTTAATATATCGTTATTTTTAATGTATTCTTTATTTTTATTTTAGGTTTTTTGTTTTACTTTTTTTTAATGTATTTCTTTAATTAACGAAATTTTAATTTTAATTAAATGTGTTAGTTTATTTAAATACATGAAAAAAAGAAAGAAAGAAAATGATATATATATGGGGTCCAAGGGTGCATGACGGCACCAGAAATTGATGTTATAGCAGGGAGGGGGTTTTTTGTGTTATGGTGAATTCTGATGTTATGAAAAAATGTGCTGATGTGGCACCACTTTTCCCCCGGCACCAGCAGGACGACACAACGATACCTAGTGCTCTTAGAATAATAAACGTTTCACTTTATTACATGATGTTTTCAAGGCCCCTACATGATGGATTCACCAAATAAAATTACAAACGTAAACTTACATAGCTTAACGTTTTTTTTTTTTTTTTTTTTTTTTTTTTTTTTATTATTATTATTATTATTATTATTATTATTATTATTATTACAAAAGGATGTTTAGTATACATTAAATTGAGCGAAAGTTGTTATCTTGATAACTTTATACCATTCGTAATGTACTTGCTGTGTCATGTAATGAAAAAACTAATTGGCTTACCAAGTTTTATTTAAAAAATAAATAAATATAACACTTTTCGGGTCTTATCATGTTAACCCGATAAGAAAAATAATTCAACCTTTACCCGACAATCGGGTTTGGGTCGAAACCAGACTAGTTTTATTAAACCGACCCTATAAGCCATTATCGGTTCGGGTTTAGGTCGGGTCAACCCAACCCTACTGACACCCTTATGCATGGGTATTATAACTATATAAATATAAAACATTTAACATAATTTTTTAAAAAAATATTAAATTTTACAAAACCATGAATTTATACATTGTCATAATAGTTAACTTCAAAATAAAATTATTAAAATATTATTACTCGTTATACTATCTATCCAAAAGAGAAATGATAGAAGCACAAAAGAACTTTCACAAAAACTTGTGCAAAATGAGGTGTCATTTCGTGATTGATGCATTATTCAAAATTTTCTCTTTTTTCTCTTTAATTAAACCAATCACAAAATGACACTTCTTTTGTAAGAGTTTTTGTGAAAGTTCTTTTGCATTTCTATTGTTTCTCCTACCGGAAATTCAATTAATTATATATTATCAGTCGTTATATTATGTGTCCAAATCAAACTAATTTAATTATAGAGTTTAACGAAATATGAAATTCTAACTAGAATGATATTTGTGGTACACAATAAAACCATCACAAATAATGAATGACTAGCTGTTTTGTACCCCTAATCTAAAAGAATAAATTAATAATGTCACAGATAGTTGACACGTCTCAAGCACGTACCCACCACTAGTCGAGTTTATACGGACCTTTCATTGTGTTTCGTGAGACCTTGTGCGTTACGAGTTTGTATGATGTGCGTGGCGATTTGTACATTTTGAATTTATAGTCAAGGGCCATCCAATTTATACACATACCAAAACCCAACAACCCTTCAAATCCACACAAAGAAATCAAAAAAATGTCATCGCAAATCATCGAATCTCATCGCGAAACAGCCGAAACTTACACAGGGGAAGACACATGTAAACAAAAAACGCAAGCCCTTTTAACGAAATTCAACCTCCCAAAAGGGTTGATCCCAATGACCGACGTGACCGAAGTGGGTCATAACACGGCCACTGGGTTCGTATGGGTTCGCAGGACGAAGAAAACGCAACATTTGTTTCGTGAAATAGGTCGTAAAGTATCGTATGATGTGGAAGTGACTGCTTTTGTTGAGGAGGGAAGGATGAGGAACTTGACTGGTGTTAAGAGTAAAGAGCTTTTGATTTGGGTTGGGATTTCCGATATTTTTCTTGCGAATAATAATGACAAGATTACTTTTGGGACTTCTTCTGGCTTGTCTCGTACGTTTCCGGTTTCGGCTTTTCAACACCTGGATTAGTCATTGACTATTATTGTTTGTGTTTTTAATCCATGTGTTTTACTAGTTTCTAATGCGATGTTTGGTTGGTTATGTATCTATTTACATGGTGTTTTCAACTTTTGATTAACTCCCTTTTTGGGTTTATCAGCTTAATTAATGACATTTGATAAAGTCAGCAGCATATGAGCATATTGTCAGTTCAAATAAGCAGTAAACTCATGAGAAAAGTGAGCTTATCGGCTTTTTTGAGTTTCAATTTTAATAAGCTGATAAGCCTAGGAAGTATTCTAATTTCTAATGCTATGTTTGGATTTGGTTTCGAATAAAATACCAGTGTTTGATTATTGTTATGAATGATTGTTTCTTTACAATGACATCAATTATATTTAAGACAAAAAAACAATTGTTATGAATGATTTTATTGCAGGTTTATGATTGTGTGTATGCTAATAAAATGATAGAAATGGCCCAAGTGCATTGATATAGTTTATAAATAAAAGAAAAAATATTCAAAAGGAAGAGCAGATGATGCAAATAAGTTATTTTGATTACAATCTGATTTGTCTTGTATTTCGAAGAAGTCGGTAATTGAGATGATAATTTATGTATTGCAATGTTAGGGGTTGGTAAGGCCTGTTTGGTTGTGGGGTTCTGCAATTCTGTGTATGATAAGTTGGAATTGTGAGATGATTTATCGTTTAAGGTTTTTTTTTTTTTTTTTTTTTTTTTTTTAAAGGGTTAATTCACCCCGGTAAAATGATTGGTTTAAGGTTTGGAAATCTAACAGTTGGATAATTCAGGTTCAAGGGAATGACAAAAGTGTGTTTATATGATTTTATTTTATCGGTAAATGATTAGTAGTCCCTCTTGTACGTACGGGTGTTCGTAATCGGTTGTAGGTTCCTCGGATTATTGGTTCGGCATTTTATTGAACCGAAATAGATTGTTGGTTAATAGGCAGTGTTCTAAAAGGCGCGTCAAGGAGCGAGGCCACGAAATGGACTTTGGCGGCTGATCTAGGCGTGGCGCAAAAAGGCGAGAAAATGCACGCCTTTGATAAGGCGTTGCACCACTTTTTGGACCATTTTTTTNCTGATCTAGGCGTGGCGCAAAAAGGCGAGAAAATGCACGCCTTTGGTAAGGCGTGGCGCCACTTGTTGGACCATTTTTTTTTTAACTATTTTGAACCGGTACTTGGAATTTGAGCTATTTGGTATATGGACTTGGTAATCATATAGTAGTAAATAGTAGTCTAAATGTCTAATACA
Organism: Artemisia annua; assembly: GCA_014162995.1. Lineage (NCBI taxonomy): Eukaryota > Viridiplantae > Streptophyta > Magnoliopsida > Asterales > Asteraceae > Artemisia > Artemisia annua. Next base: position 103,849 of record LBNU01026679.1, on the reverse strand, counting down.
GTACGAGTAATATGATCTAAAATTATAAATATATAAATCTATAAATATTTTTTTGCCGCTTTAGTAACGCCTTAAGAAACGCTAAGGCTCCGTCATGGTGCGTAAAGCTTGAGGCGCGGCCACGCCGCCACGCCACGCCTTTTATAACCTTGTTAATTGGTTAGTCATCTCTTAAGTTTAGGGTTGAGCGGCTGAGCGCGGTACCAGAACCGCACAGAACCGACCCGGAATCGAGAGAACCGAGAACCGAAAAATTTAGAAACCGAGAACCAGACCGAAGAGCATGTTTCAGCTCCGGTTCAGTTCTCTTGGTCCGGTCCGGGTTCTACCCGTTTAGAACCGAGAATTTCTAGAAAAACACATAAAGTTCAATTTTCTTCATGTTTTTTTTTTCTCTCATTTACGTCTAAATCATAAGATATTGAACGAATCTTTTATATAATAAAACAAAACCCCTATTGGGAATTTTTCATTTCAAAAAAATTGGAACCATACCTTATTTAGTAATAATTTTATTTAAAAAAAAANTTCGGTACTTGGAATTTGAGCTATTTGGTATATGGACTTGGTAATCATATAGTAGTAAATAGTTAATAAAAACACATGAAAGCTGATAATTATACTTAAGTTAATATAATTTATTTAAAATTTACCAACTAAAGTTTTATTAATTACTCTCTTCTTTTAAGTTTTTTTATACAAAATTAACGCATGTATTTTTATACATATTTATTTTGTTTGATGAAGTATAGATTAATTTGATCAAATTAAAGCCAATTTTGATTTTTATTGATCAAAATGACAATTTTGCCATGTAAACAAATTGATGCACTCTCGTTGATTCAAATGAGTTTTTCAACCTTCGTTTTTTCACTTTATAAAAAACTATAACATATATCATACATGAATACATGATTATGTATTTGAAGTTTAAATATAAAGGCATTAATTTATATCACCAAAAAGAAAACAATAACAATACAAAGGAAACAATACAACAAAACCAAAAACCCACAAAAAACGAAACAAAAACCACGAGAAACCTGAGACCCACCGAACATAAGAAGCTAGCTAAAAATTATTCAGATCTTGAGCAATACTTCAAAAAATTCTTTAAAACAAGGGCAATGCTATATCCACAAAATGGCTTGGCATGTGTAATGGTCTAATCATTTTGCATCATAATACCCACAGTTGCCACATCACCTATACCTCCCCTCACCCACTCTCATTTTTTTTAGATGGAAAGGTAGGGAATGGGAAGGGAAATTGAAAATATGAGTGTTCTTAAGTTTTTTTTAGAGGGGCAGACAAGGGACGGGTAGTGGGAGGGAGGGAAGTTATGGGTTTTTTTTTATGTAACTTTGTTCCTCCTAAAATTGAGGGGATTAGGAAGGGAATATGAAGAGAGAGAAATGAACCTAAAAATAGACCTACAAATATGATTGGTGTAATTTAGAATTGATTGGTGAATATGAAGAGAGAGAAAAAGTGTTTTTAATAATTGTCAAAATGTGAATGGAGCAAGCCTATTTGTAGTTCTATTTAGTAGGCCTAATTATCAATGCTCTTTTGTTAAATTACAATTGTATCCTTGTTTGTATATGTTGTGCAAGGCGTGATTGAGCAGTTACTTGTCTTTTGAAAGAAACCATTTTATTATTGTTCTTGGTTGCGCTAGAGGCTAGCTTATTTACAATTCTGGTGTTTATTAACTTATCTCGTTGTCTATCATTTTAAATTAGTTTAGTGCCATTTTTCATATTTATTAGACCATTGTGGTTATATATCTTATTTAGTGATTACATTTGAAATGGATGCTGATTGCTTATATCATATGGCTAGAACTCAAGAATTAGCTGTGATTCACGCGGTTTGTTTAGTTTCGAAGGTATGTTGGTAATTTGTTAGTTTCCATATCCTTTCCTTGCTACTTAAAAATACAAACTCAAGAACACAAATTGCAATAACCAATTGCTTCTTCATAACGTCATCCCTTACTTTACCCTTCCCATCTCATCCCCTTCCATTCTTTAAAATTTAGACTCGAGAACATATAAAAAAAATACCCTACAAAATACCACACACAGTCACAAAAACATATAAGAGGGTCCACTTTGTACATACACAAACAAGGTGAGCAGCTCAGCTATTTTGCTTTCTTTTTGCCTTGTAACACGTGACAAAGGGGGCGCCCAAAGGGTTTGGCGCGTGAGTGGGCTGTTAATGGTGTGACAAAGTCTCCCATTGGGAGCAGCCTAAAGGACCCGATCAATACCATCAAGTTGCAATGATTTTTATTTCGGTAATGGAATAGGCATGTACGTAGGTTGAGGTTTTAGGCACATGTATCATAATCTGCATTAATATTGTATACTTGGTAGTTCTTATGACATTTAGAAGTAACAACCACTTGTTCTACTGTCATCACTTTAAAAGGCTATATATAAATCACATGCGAAGTCAAACACTCCCCCAAACTGTGTGCCTAGTCCAGCTTCCAATTTTCTGAGTATTCTGCAACAAGTATATCCTTTCGTTAACATTCGTGTGGCGATGTTTAGAAGATAATGAAGATGAATTCTACTAAAAGTTGGTGTCTAAAATATGATCACATAACTCCTAATTTAATAGGTTTGGTATGCAATTTCTTTTACTCGTATGAGTTGTTATAAAAAGAAAATATATAACCCGAATCGACCCATTAATAAGTCAATAGGTTGAAAATTGCATGATCTCTTTTGCACGAAACGAAATCAGATATGTGGTACCTGGGCATCGTGGTAATCAAAACTCTTGCCAATATGACATCAGTGACATAGTAAACTCTTGTTGGTATCAGCCCAGCAAAGGTTGCACAATTATTTGTTTCATCACTAATGGCTCCTGGTTATGTTAGTAGGAAGTGATGCTAATTCTCTGAATTTGCAAATGCAATGCACCCAAATGTCAATTCTAACCATACTTACTAGGAAGTATTAGGGTTTCCACGTTAGTGTTTGAGGATCTACTCGTCCAAGTTTACTGCACTATGCAATGTATATGAGTGTCCTAATCATTTCTGCAGCAGAACTTGTTCTATAAAAGAAAGTGGTACATGTCGAAAGAAAGATGAACTTACACTGCAAGGAAAGATCCAAGAATTATGCTCCGGTTAAAAGCTGGGGCTCGTATATTTCCTTGTTGGACTCTAATCCTGGAAATTGTCCAATATCATGTCCCTGCAGAGGTTTGAAATCATCGTGTAACCCAACAGCAAACTCATCTGGTCTTGTGCCACCACTTCTTAGATAATCTGCAGTCTGTATAAGAAGAAAAATCCGGCATTATGGATTGCATATCATTTTGAATATTATAATACAGTACATATGATGAGAAATAGATAGGCGGATAGCAGGACAACTGGATCCTTCCACATCAGTAACTAGCACATATAACAGAGTTCAAGTTTGAAGCTCAAACCGTAACTACATTGAGCATGAGTTTAAAAGTGGCACTTTTNTTTCCATTCTTTAAAATTTAGACTCGAGAACATATAAAAAACATACCCTACAAAATACCACACACAGTCACAAAAACATATAAGAAGGTCCACTTTGTACATACACAAACAAGGTGAGCAGCTCAGCTATTTTGCTTTCTTTTTGCCTTGTAACACGTGACAAAGGGGGCGCCCAAAGGGTTTGGCGCGTGAGTGGGCTGTTAATGGTGTGACAAAGTCTCCCATTGGGAGCAGCCTAAAGGACCCGATCAATACCATCAAGTTGCAATGATTTTTATTTCGGTAATGGAATAGGCATGTACGTAGGTTGAGGTTTTAGGCACATGTATCATAATCTGCATTAATATTGTATACTTGGTAGTTCTTATGACATTTAGAAGTAACAACCACTTGTTCTACTGTCATCACTTTAAAAGGCTATATATAAATCACATGCGAAGTCAAACACTCCCCCAAACTGTGTGCCTAGTCCAGCTTCCAATTTTCTGAGTATTCTGCAACAAGTATATCCTTTCGTTAACATTCGTGTGGCGATGTTTAGAAGATAATGAAGATGAATTCTACTAAAAGTTAGTGTCTAAAATATGATCACATAACTCCTAATTTAATAGGTTTGGTATGCAATTTCTTTTACTCGTATGAGTTGTTATAAAAAGAAAATATATAACCCGAATCGACCCATTAATAAGTCAATAGGTTGAAAATTGCATGATCTCTTTTGCACGAAACGAAATCAGATATGTGGTACCTGGGCATCGTGGTAATCAAAACTCTTGCCAATATGACATCAGTGACATAGTAAACTCTTGTTGGTATCAGCCCAGCAAAGGTTGCACAATTATTTGTTTCATCACTAATGGCTCCTGGTTATGTTAGTAGGAAGTGATGCTAATTCTCTGAATTTGCAAATGCAATGCACCCAAATGTCAATTCTAACCATACTTACTAGGAAGTATTAGGGTTTCCACGTTAGTGTTTGAGGATCTACTCGTCCAAGTTTACTGCACTATGCAATGTATATGAGTGTCCTAATCATTTCTGCAGCAGAACTTGTTCTATAAAAGAAAGTGGTACATGTCGAAAGAAAGATGAACTTACACTGCAAGGAAAGATCCAAGAATTATGCTCCGGTTAAAAGCTGGGGCTCGTATATTTCCTTGTTGGACTCTAATCCTGGAAATTGTCCAATATCATGTCCCTGCAGAGGTTTGAAATCATCGTGTAACCCAACAGCAAACTCATCTGGTCTTGTGCCACCACTTCTTAGATAATCTGCAGTCTGTATAAGAAGAAAAATCCGGCATTATGGATTGCATATCATTTTGAATATTATAATACAGTACATATGATGAGAAATAGATAGGCGGATAGCAGGACAACTGGATCCTTCCACATCAGTAACTAGCACATATAACAGAGTTCAAGTTTGAAGCTCAAACCGTAACTACATTGAGCATGAGTTTAAAAGTGGCACTTTTGACTCATCAACTGGGAGTAAATTAGCCAAATGGGAAACGTGTCAAATGGGTTAAAAGTTCCCAAAACTATTCTTAAATTAGCACAACCACCTAAATTGTTTTACTTGGAAAAGTAATTTGTTATTGTAAACTAATGAGTTTACAGTCATATTAATGCGTTCAATTAATAGAACTTTCAAAAAAGGCCAAAAACGTGCTGGCAGATATTCAACCCGACCAGGGCAGTTTAAACAGGTATAAAAAAAAATCCACGCGATCCGTTGCCAAACCCGCCTAACCCTTTTCCCATGATAAATCAAGAAGATTACATGATTTCCAAGAGCTATTCCACTAAGGGCTGCAGCCTCTAAACTTGAACCGAGTAGCCAATCGCCACAGATGCCAGCTCTTCCAAGTGGATCAAAGATGCAGGGAATACCAGGAGTATTTGTAGGAAGAGCTGCACCCCTGCATAGATGTTTAAAATTAATACCATCATCATTATTAGTATTACCTTACACAAGTTATTGACTGCTGAAAACTCATACCACAATTGTACGCGGGAATATATTGGTGTCTGAAGTGAGGAAGTAGGTAATCCAAGGGCATTCTCGACACCTGCAAGCATCAATTCTTTCACCTTCTCTGCCGTGACACTCGGAATATTCTCCTGATAAAACATCACACAACAGGAAGCAATTCACTAATTTGCAATAAGAAAAACATGAAGAAAAGGGGAAAAGAGAAACAAAGGCAATTAAATGTCAATTTGGCAGTCACGTGTGGACTGTTAGGTGTTGTACAACGGAGTAAGTATTACTATAAGTAAAAGCTATACAGACCTGTGGAACTTTATTGCGCTTTCCAAAAGAAGCTGTGCTGAAAAACGTCCAACAATGAGGTCCTGTTTTCTGAGAACTAAATAATTTTTGTGTGTTGTTTCCCATCCATGATAGAGATTCTATTCCTTTCACAAAAGCCCCCTCAAATGGAACTGCAGCTGCTGCAGCTGGCAAAGGAAGAGGATCTTCAAATGCAGCAAGAAGAGCCCATATAGAACTTAGTTCCAGTCTCTGTAAATGACCAATCAACGTCCACCAACAATAAATGAATAAGGCTAGGTAATAGAAGATGAGGGGATAAGCTTGTTAAAAAATAACTTAAAAGTTCAAATATACCTTCATTTGTTTCGCAATAAGCGGTAATCCCGATGAAGAAAGCAACCGGTTAGCACATTTTCCTGATGATGATACAAGTGTATATTGTAAGAAAAGTATTTAATTTATCAATAAAAAAACTGGATCCCCCGATTTTTGGCTTTTGGTTTTCTTTTGGACCCTGCTTTGTTTGTGCCCTTTACTTGTGCTTTTATGCGGTTTCCTCGTTTGCTCCCCCGATTTTTTTTCCCCCTTCACCCGCACACCTGCACTTGCCGGAGGTCTCGTTGGAAGCAGTCTCCTTATTCCCGGGTTTATCCTGGGGTAGGGGTAAGACCTGTCTACATTATACCTTCCCCATACCCTGCCCCGGTGGGATTGGGTTTGTTGTTGTGTGTTGTTGTAATAAAAAAACTGGATCCAGTAAATATATCTGGAGATTTTACATATCTAGTTACTGAAAGTATGTATAACTACATGAAAGGTATAGTACTTTGGATAACCATGATACAGATTCTAAATTTTTTATGTGTCGTTTCCCATCCGTCATTTATAAAGAATTATGTATAGGTTATTGGATATCCAGTATACAAGGGACATCAGGATGTGCACATTCAAGGGGTGTTTGGATGTAAATATTACCATTATGTGCAATAACAATGGCATCAAACTGTCCACGATGTTTTCCATTCTCACTCAAGTGCCACATTCCATTATATGGCTCAAGAGAGCTTATCCAGCAAGGCCGCACTACCTCAACCATGGAACTCTGAAACAAATTAACATTTCCAGCTAAACAATAAACAACTATATAAGAGAGCGGCAAAAGGAAGGGAAATCATAATAATTTTAAAGGTTACAACTGATAATTATATATAAGGGTAATGATGTAGACTACACTTAACTTACTCTGAGTTAGACATTTCAAGGTTATGGCTATTAACTTCAAAAGTCAAAAATTCAGATCAAAATAAAAATCTCTTATATAAACTGAGAAGATACAAATTGGACAAATGGATTTTTTGACCAATATAAGAGCTCAATTGTAAAACCGAGCCCTCCTATTGGCTAATAAAAGTTGAAACTGATTTAGTTTGGTGGAGGAAAAAAAAATGAAAATACCCATGGCCTTCTGAGCCTACAAATTTTCTTTACATACAATAGATTTATCATTTTCTATCCTTAGTTTTTTACTTATCATACAATTATTCATCAGAATCTACAGGTTAGATTGTTCTTTGGCATTTATATCCACTTGGATGCTATGCATCATTGGCCTCTCCACAAGTTAGATGTCAAGAATGCATTTATTAATGAGTTACTGTAGATGATATATACAGATCCTTGACCCAGCCTTGTCGACGGGGACAGGACAAATAATGTTATTATCTCTAGCAATCTCTGGGCGTCTGTTTTGTCACTCTTCTACCTCTTGTTAGTGTCATGTGTTGGGCTCGACATATTTAAACCTAGATGAGCCTTATTTAAACGTAATCACAGAGTAATGGTTCAAACCTCTAGCTATTTAAAGCTTGTTTTACCCGTTCAAACCCTAACTAGCCTCATTTAAAAAGATTTGGTCAATAATCAATTGTATACTACACATATCCCACCCTAAAACAACAATTTGTCGTATCTTGTATGTTTTCCTGGGATTCCTCAGCATTAAGTTCTCTAGTGTCATTGATTGGAGGCAAGCCTTCCTCAAATCCCTTGCTTATTGGATTTAAAGGATACACTGAGGATACTAGGAGATGGAGTTGAAACGCACATAACCACCTCTAGTGCCAAAGCCTAAAGGTTGTTTCATTGAACTGTCAGTGTCATTAAAGTGATTTGAAGTCCATATTCATGTACTGTATTGAGACTGGGATTTAAGTTACATCTGAATTGATTTCAGTACACAAATTACTATTGAGATTGAGATATAAGTTACATATGACTTGTTTTTTCAGTACACAACGTTGATGTTTTTTATAGTTTAAGCCTTTAAGGTAAATAAATTGGCTAGGCTATGATCATTATCACACTTTGTCAAGTGCCGCCTATAGTTCACGTGTGAGTTGTGACATTAGATTAATGCATATATTTATGTCATATGTCATCATAAAGGCCAATGAATCAGTTGAATCGATGGTACCTGAGAAAGTAGTGAATCAGCAAGGGTACGCATTCCGTTGACAGCTATATATCTAGGAGGGGCAGACGAAAAGGGGAAGAAATGACCACCAGGTTGAAGCTCTCCAATGACTCCTGGTGACTCCCGAACTAAACTTTTCTTGGACCATTCATCAACCAATTCAGAAAACAAAGGGTTACTTACAGTAAAGAATTGAGCTGCATGGTCAAATATCATTGATTGTTGCTCATCGCCGTTATCAATCATTCTAGTCCCCATTCTTCCCCCAAGTCCATGAATTCCCTGAAAACAACACCACATTTTTAAGTATTACTAAAAATGTACTAACCGCACACAAATACTTGTACATGTTTTAGAAGGCTTTTCTGATTATTTATTATTAGCAGTTTAAAGTAGTGTTTAGGTATCCTAACTACTTTATGCTTATTAAGGGGGTGTTTGTGTTACCCGTCATGTAAAATTTGGAGAAACTCATAAGCCTACTTTTTTCGGGGTATGAGCATTTTCAAATTTACATAAGGTCATACAAAAGACAACACAAACACACCCTAGAAATACAACTACCTTACCAAATGCTTTTGAAAAACAAACAAGTATTGCTTGCAACTACTGCTACTAAACATAAAAGTCATTAAAAAAAAATAATAAAAAGAAAAACATAAACACCTATTTGAATGAAATGAAGAAAAGGGAGGTTACGTACGGTATCGAAAACAGTGGAACGAATTCCTTTTTTTTCTAACTGTAGAGCACAAAGAAGACCAGACATACCACCACCAATAATACCAACAACAGGGTCATGGTCATCATCAATTGGAGCAGTGAATGTGACTTGTTCTTGTTTTAATGTTTTTTTCAATATTGATTTCCTTGAGCTTCCATACTTTCTGTTTTTCTTCTTTTTATTTGGTCCATCCATTTCCATTTTACATATAGTAGTAATAAATTGTTTGTAGTTGCTTACAAAGGGTTTTGGTTTTAGAAATGTGAAAGATGAAGGCAAGTGGGGAACAAAAGTTGACGAACAACAACAACAAGAAGACGAAGAAATCATCTTCATGTTCATAGTGGTTTGGTTCCTTTAGTTGTGGATAAGAGAAAAACCTTTGCCAAATTTTCCAAACTTTTATGTTTGGTTCATAGTATGTGCGGGTTTTATTGGGTTTAAGAATTTTTTAAAAAGAAATTCATACAAAAAATAACCACCACTTACCACTTGTTACTTGTTTAATTTAAAGAAACAAACAACACTTGGGTGCAACCAAGTCTCTTGGGACGACCTTGATTTACTAATTCCTATACTACAATTGACTAGGATATACTTGCCTGAATGTGTTCCTAGCGTTAACCGGTAATTTTTGTTTATAAATATAAAACTAGTAGTCGCGAGACACATCAAGTGCGGAAATAGGCCCATAAAATAAATAAAGCGGTCCCAAATGTTTACGAGTCGCCTATGATCATGCCCCTTGCCAAGCGCCTACATAAGTAAGCTATCGCCTTAAACTTGAGAATACATGCTAAAAGGTCAGCTAACACTGGTGAGTTCATTGGTTAGACACCGAAACATAACATAACATAACATTTGACTAAAACGCATAAGTTTGCTATACTATACTAAGGCACTAACCAACAATCTCAATGTAACACCCCCAATTTCGATATGCAGCGGAATTCAAACTGGGTGTTACTCGTCAGTACAACAGTCATAATAATAGAAAACGATCTCTAACTGAGTCGTTTAAAAAGACTTATCATTCGAATTATTGAAATATATCAGAGTTTACAAAGATAGGTTCCAAAAGGTTCCATGTTTACAAAATACATCAAATATAAAGTCTTTTGATGTTTTATCGAATGATAAAGTAAGTTATAGCCTTCTTGATTGATTCCGTGCCCCTCCGTGCCATCCTTGATCATTATGCACCTGAAATACATGCTTAAAACTGTCAACACGAAGGTTGAGTGGAATTCGTAGGTTTAGTTAAATCGTTTGAACACAATAATCGTAACGTGAGGTAATTAATCTCACATTCATAGTTAGAAAACAAAACCGTTATTATTTCACTAAGCTCATGCAACCAAAGCATTAACATCGAACCAATAAAATTGGCATTATAGAAGCCCTATCAAGGTAATATTGCCATTATACCTCTAGATCTCAAATATAGTGCGTTTGTTTGAACTCGTGGTTGTTCAATACAAACGGGATTTGTCAATCCCAATAGGCCTATTCACAATATTCGCGCTCACTAAGCTAGTGACTAATGGTTCATGATATAGGGACTTTGAACATGGCAATCGTTACTTAGTGACAATAAAAGTTTCATGTCCGAAAGTTGAATAAACTTAGGAAAGTTTATTTTGAATGAAGATTGTTATCTAAAAGTTTATGAGTTGGAATTATAGTTTTTCACATGTGAAAATCTTATAAGTTTATAAGTTTAGAAATATAGTTTTTGCACATGTGAAAACTTATAAGTTTATAAGTTTACAACATGGTTTTCAAAACAGGCCGCATCCTCTAGCCTTTACTTTGCGTTTTTAGGACTCGTGCACCTGAGTTTTTGAAGATAACGTCGTTCCGACAACTTTCGTGTTTTAACTTTTTGATGAATCGGACGAGAAATGCCTCGTTTTGCGTGATATATAAATCTGTCACAGAAAGTTTGGGACAGCTTCTAAGTTTTGTTTTGGTAATTTTCATTTGGTCGTATCTTTTGACTCGTGTGGTCGTTTTAGGTGATTCCAATTGCTATGTCTTCGTTTTTATTTTGTCTAACTGATTTTTAAGTTTATATGGGCTTCCAATCAAATGTTTGATGTAGAAACTCAATATGCTACAAGTATTTTAACTAGTTGCTACAACTAAGAATCTAACAAGTTTTATCTTAAATTTAACATGTAATTTATAATTTTTAGATTTGTTTTAGTAAACTTGTACATCATGATCCAATAGAGAAAACATATATACTATATAGAGATTATGAAACTATAGTAAGGATGATGAGTATAAGTTTTCCTTACAACTTTTGGCTTTCTAATAGAAAGGAAATCAAGGACTTAGAACTAGGCCTTTGAGCAATTTCTCACACCTTAGCAACCTTCTACACTTCTTGTATTCTTGAAGGGCTTGTGATGAGATCTTAGGTGACTTGAGTAGATTTAAACTCAATAGGATCACCTAAACTTGCAAGGATTTGATGTAGTTTACTTGTAGCTTGAATCTTCCTTAAAATACTTGAAGTAGAGAACAAAATGAGAAGTATGTTTGTGTTTGTGTGTGATGTGAACGACCAAGAGGGAGGGGAAGGGTATTTATAGGGTCTAAAGGAGGTTAGTTTATACTAAGGCTTGGCTCAAAATGATACACATGATAGATACTTGGAAGTTTTTAGACCATAAGCCTTTCTATGGCTCCTAATGTAATACATGAGTGCATAATGGTTCCATGGCTCTCACCAAGCCATCAAAGCCTTGGTAAATCCCTCTATACATGTTCATATGCAAGGGGGAGGGCTAGGTGGATGAATCTTGGCCTTATATAAGTTACGGAGTGAGTTTTGGTCCCGTTAATTGCTAACTGTAAGTCGTTAAGTCACGAAACTTAAAACCGGGTATCGTAAAAATAAGAAACTTGTAGAAATGATTAAACTTATAAATATACTCATTATTATCTTATAAAAATGAGTAATAAGTTTAATGGGTTGCAAAAACGCTGTTAACGCTGGAAACGTAGGTTTAAAATGCGTTAAACGTAAAACGTACGAAGTTTAATTATATATCAGAAAAGTAAAGTGTAACTTTTCTAATATGATTATAATGAATTTAAAAGACTTAAAATGTAGAATCTATATAACCTTGATAGATCTTGTAGCACTCGTTGATCGTTAGCAGTGTCTATGTAATCACAAACACTCTAATAGAGAATCTCCAAAGCTTGTACTCTAATGCGGAAAACAAATACAAGCATAAACAATTAATACTAAGAACACTTAATCCTCTATGGATTATATATTAAAACTTATAAATTGTTCGTTACATCAAACATAAACTTGGTTTCCTTTTATAGAGAAGGAACTCTAACCAAACCGTTCTCAAGAAACGTATAATCTATAAACTTTAAATGATATGCATTATCTTTTCCTAATATAACTCATGCATATCCTAACTACATTACATAATACGCGGTTTAACTATATCCGCAGAAACTAAATATGCTGAAACTATGTCTTCAGCAGTATCATCTTCAGCAGAATCTGTGTCTTCAGCAGATTCTTCAGCAGTAACCATCAGTAGAATTCTCACTTAGCAGAATTCCCCAACAATCGACCTGGGTTAAGTTCAAGATTTCTGTGATAGATCTTTAAACACAGCACACTAGAGGATTGTCTTCAAAACTCAGCAGCAAAGAATCAAAAGAAAACATCTCTATGATGAATAGCTGGAAACACTGAATCTTTGCAGCAACATATGACAACTGATACATCAAAATAATTAGTTTCATACTATTCTCATCCACATCCAGATGTAATGAACAGCCTGTGGAGGGGAATCCACTGAAAATAATGGATTTGATGTCTCTTTACCAATAGCCATTACTACTGAGTAGCCAAATGTTTAAGTTTGAAAACTATGGTACACTGATAACCATGATGATTTTTAGTAAATCATCAACTATAAACGATTTGAGATGTCTTTAACCTGTAGCCGTTTGCTCAGGACTAGCCAATTCTTAAAGGAGATATCCTTGGTGAATTGATAACAATATGGATTTCCACAGCCTTTACCATAAGCCATATACTCATGGGCTAGTCAATTCTTAGAATATTCAGAGAATAAGATCCATGGTGAATTGATGACCCATTTCAACTCTCAGCAATTAAGCATGGTGAGTTGAGTACCCTATGATTTTGGCAAATCATTACAGCCTCAACAGATTTGATTAGTCTTTCCAAGCTTGTACCCTTTGGACTAGCCAACTCTTTTAATGGACAGAAGTCACATCTGGTGAGTTGATAACCATCAACAGAGTTACTTATACAAAATTTTTTTTTTAATCTAATACTAAAAAAAAAATGAATAAACAAAATATACAACATTACCCCAAAGAAGCATCAATGGTAACCCATGCTGTGCTGTTTCATACCCAGTTTGAACTGAATTATACTCCCTAATACTTTATCAATTGGCTCGGCATGAGTCATGTCATATGCCAACACACATCATAAGGCTAGCAGCTTCATACCTCACATTGAATTCAGAATCTTAAAGATATGTGATAGGTAACTCAAAAGCAACACATGTAGAGAACCTTGCCAGCAACAGTAGACAATACATGAACATTGGGTAGAGGATAAAACTTCCAATTAGAAACCTCCCATCTTGACTGTCCCATCCAAACATCAAAACCTCTACTAAGATGAAAATTGGAATCAAACAACACAGTCAAATCACCCCTCAAATACATACCACTCCCAGTAGGTTGTTTGTTCTTATAATAAGAGGTAACCCAAGAATACAACTTCAGCAAATCCTCTCTTTCCACAAAAGTTAAAATTTCACTTAGAAAAGAGAAATATTTAACTGACCCATCTGCTCTGTGTATAACATTAATATCCTGATCCTTGTATTGAACAGGATGAACCTCCCAACTAACCAAAGGAACATGAGGAATAGGATCTTCACCATCATCTTCTTCATCGTACTGGACATACATATCAACCATTCTTGGCACTGACGATGGACTAATTAGACATAGTGTAGTTGAATATGTAATAGAATAGGCTCTTCTTTTGAACTTGTTTGNCCCCCATGGCACTCATCTGAAATTCACCCTTCATTAAGTCTTCAAATTCCCTGCACCAAGCTTCTTTGGTGGAGCCAAAGATAATGTCATCCACATAAACTTGCACAAGTATAATATCTCTTGAATCCTTCTTTAGAAAGAGTGTTTTGTCAATGGTACCTCTCCTATAGCCATGCTTCAGTAGAAACTTGGAGAGCCTAGCATACCATGCCCTTGGTGCCTGATGTAGGCCATAAAGAGCTTTGACTACCTTATAAACATATTCTGGATGATCTGGATCTTCAAAACCTTTGGGTTGAGTGACATAAACTTCTTCTTCAATCTCACCATATAAGAATGCACCTTTGACATCCATCTGATAGACAGTAAATCCTTTGAAAGATGCATAGGCCAAGAAAATTCTTATGGCTTCAACTCTAGCAACAGGTGCAAAAACTTCATCATAATCTATTCCCTCTTCTTGCCTGAACCCCTGAGCCACCAATCTTGCTTTGTTTTTGACAACTATACCTCTTGCATCTCTTTTGTTCTTCAAGATCCATTTTGTCCCAATAGCATACTTCCCATCTGGTAAAGGAACCAATATCCAAACCTGCTGATGCTTGAATTGTTGCATTTCCTCTTGCATTGCCTCAAGCCAACTATTATCTGCAAGGGCTTGGGGAACACTGGTTGGTTCCATTTGAGAGAGAAAACAAGCAACCATACAATGTTGAAAGTCTGTATGATTGTCTCTCTGCTGCTGGGATACATAAGACATAAAAGCAACTTCTCCATACTTTGTCTTCTTCACAGTGCTTCTAGTATGAACCGGATCTTTAGGATCACCTATTATATTCTCCATTGGATGATTAGTGTGAATCCTTTTTGTTGCATTGGGGTTGACATCAATGGTTTTGTCAAGATTGGTCACATGGGATTCATAGTCAGTATCATAGGAAGAGGAAGTGAAGATGCCAGCTTTGGGTTGGTGATTACCAAGATCTGAAGGACTTGGAAAACGTGTATAAGGCTCACCAAAGTCTGTTGACACACGAGTAGAAATAGGAGTAGAAACTGATGGAGCATCAGCAGTAAAGAGGTTATCAGTAGAAACAGGAGTACTGTCAGTAGAACTGTCAGCAGAATCCTGATTTCCACTGATTGCTTGTGCTGATTGTCTCAGAAGTGCTTCAGCATCATTTGTAATCTTTGCACCAAGTTTCTCAGCTTCTTGAGTAGCAGCATGTTCTTGTGTCATGAGCTTAGCAAGATCCTCTGCATAGTATGACTCATCTTCATCTTTCTCAGAAGTATCTTTTGCACTGTTTCCTACAAAATGGTTAGGAGGAATGGAAGGTACAACAATAGTTAGTTCATCAAATTCAGACTCATCCTCTGAGTCTTCATCCTGTACACCTGCATTGTTAGATGGAGCATCTCTTGTACCTGCAGATTGATTAGCAACAAATCTAGTATACCCCAAAGAATCAGTTAAGTAATCCAGGTCAAAGTACCAAGCATGACCATGACCTTGTACATTAGGTTTGTCTTCTAGGTATCTTAGATTAAGAGTCTCCTCTATCCTTTTAGCATTCAAGTTATATACCCTATAAGCCTTACTATGAGCTGAATATCCCACAATGTATCCCTCATCAGCTTTGCCATCAAATTTCCCAAGTGGGTCACTGGTGTTCAAAATGGTCACATGACAACCAAAAGGTCTTAGGTAATGAACAGAAGGAACTTTCCCTGTTAGAAGTTCATAAGGTGTTTTTGTGTGAGGTCTGGTGATAGATACCCTGTTTAGAACATAGCAAGCAGTGCTTACTGCTTCAGTCCAAAACATTGTGGGTAACTTAGAGTCTGCAAGCATGGATCTTGCTGCCTCTATTAAGGTTCTATTCTTCCTCTCAGCAACCCCATTTTGTTGTGGGGTCCTGGGATTGCTATAGTCCCTTTTTATCCCCTTAGAATTACAAAAATCTATTAACACCACATTTTTGAACTCAGTTCCATTATCACACCTTATACCTTTAACCTTTTTATTAAGCTGGTTTTCAACTAGGGTAATAAAATCTTTTAAAATTGGAGATGTTTCATCTTTAGTTTTCAAAAAGAATACCCAGCAAAACCTGCTATAATCATCAGTGATTACTAAACAGAAATACTTATGATCAATACTTCTCACTTGAGTTGGACCAAAGAGGTCCATATGTAGCAACTGAAGTGGATCTGTGATATTGCTCACTGCTGTAATGGCTTTGTAAGAGGCTCTGTGTTGTTTTCCTTTGTTGCAGGCAACACAATTGTGTTCATTGGTGAAGACCTTGGAAGGAAGCCCTTGAACAAGACCAAGTTTAGACAACTTGTTGATGGTCTTGAAATTCACATGAGCCATCCTTCTATGCCATTTGGTAGATTCATCCAAGGAAGCTTTAGCCACCAAACATGTTAGATCACTGTCAGGTTGTACCTCATTTAAGTTGAATGTGTACAAATTATTGCTTCTTGGAACCCTCAGCAGAATTGGTGTATCTGCTGGAAGTTGGAAGTCTTTGTTGAGTACCAGACATTCATCTTCTGAGAAGAAAACTTTGTTCTTTTTATCACAAATTTGTGACACTGAGAACAAATTGAAGTGCTGCAGTTCCTTCACATAAAGTACATTTTCAAAATCCAGCATGGGTGTTCTGATAGTTCCTTTTCCTGTGATTCTACCATTTCCTCCACCAAAGGTCACATTTCCTCCACTTGCAATGGGTATAAAGTTAATCATCTTTTCTCTGTTTCCTGACATGCTCCTTGAACAACCACTATCTACTATGCCAACTTCTTTACTTAGTAATGGATGATCCTACAATAACAACAAAAAAATATACAAAATATAAGTACACTTTGGAGACTCAAGTCATTACTGACTTGAGCCTGCCTTGTGGATCATAAGAAGTAGGCCATGTAGATGTATAAGATCCACCATTGTTCTTGGATCTTCTTTGATAATTAGATCCCCAGTTAGTCCAAGAACAACCTGCTGAGGGCTTAACAGCAGTATCCCATGGTCCCCCCAACCCATATACATAGGTTGATAATAACTAGGCCAATAACCATTCTGATAATAAGACGAAACAGATCTAGGGAATGGTCTTGCAACATGTCTTTTCCTATATGATGAAAAAGTTCTATCAGCAGAAACTGATGCATCAGCAGATGCTGATTTATCAGCAGTATTGTATCTGCTGTTAGATTGAGTTGCTTGTGGAATATAAGCAGGTATGTCATCAACACGTTTCCACATTGGTCTAGTTGTCTTAGCACAATCACCCATTCTTTGCTCATGAAACTTACAATCCTTAATTAAATGAGATTTGCTTCCACACACAAAACATTTCTTCTTTCTAGAAGATTTATTAACATTCAAAGGAGTTCTATTGAAAGCATTCAAACCACAAACATTAACAGAATTGTTTTTGACAGAATTAACATTATTGTTTTGCAAAGAATTAAATAACAAGTCTTCAGTAGAAACTGTCTTTGAATGAGATTCATCAGCAGCAACTCCTAGATGCTTGTTTGAGGACTTGGGTGAAGGCTTGAAAGAGGTCTTGGGAGGGTCTGATTTATCACTTGAATCACAGCTTTCATAGGCAGTAGACCCTTTTTCAGAAGACTTGTCACTGCAAGAGACAGAGTCAGCATCATTAGTAACAGGGTCAGATAAGTCACTTGACTTTTTGCCATATAAATGATGTGATCCATCAAAGTCAACTGTAATGGATAGGTCAATGGGCATATGTTCATCTCTAATGGGACTAGGGACAGCATGTAAGGTGCCTTCTTTAACATAGTTTGCTAATCCTGCTGGTGTAGTTTTTCTACTGTCATCCCTAGCTTCTAATCCTACATATTTCTTAAAACCTAAACCTATACCAGAATTTACAGCCTGACTACCATACAAACTTCTAGCTAAATTATCACCTGATATTAACCACTTCTTATGTGTAGCTATTTCATTATCTAGCTTCTCTTGAAGAACTTGTTTATCAGATTCTAAATTAGCTTTTAACTTCTTAGTATAGATTAACTCATCTTGAGCACATTTTAATTCCTGTTTCAACCCTTTTATTTCCTCCTCATAAGCAACTTGATTCTTTTGAAACCAAATCTTTTGTTTTTCTACTATCTTTAGACCACGTTTATATGACTCAAGGTCTTTATAACACTCATTATATTTAGGTTTCAATTCATCATATTGTTCTTTAAGTTCATTATATCTTATACTACAACCAAACACACAGTTATGTACCTGAGAGATGCCCATAAGAGCAAATTGATCATGAGAATCCTCTGAAGTACAGCTTGCCAGCAATCCACTCTGATCACTATCACCATCACTCCTCTCATGAGCCTTCCAGTCAACATGATCATCCAGAGTGATCAAAGCTGTGGGATATCCAGTTTTTGCAGTATCAACTTCCCCTTGTTTCTGCTGATAGGTAGAATACCTAACCTCATCAGTAGATTTCCTATCCTTGCATTCTCTAGAGAAGTGACCCATTTGACCACAAGTGTAACACTTGATCTTCCTTCTGTCAAACCTGGCTGAATCCCTGCCATTGAAACCAAACTTCCTCCCAGCCTTTTTCTCAAATCTCTTGATGCTTAATGAAAGCATAGCCACCTGCCACTTCAAGTTCATCTCTTCCATATCCAATGGATCCACCTGTTCAAAGTCCTCATAGGAGAGTTGCTGCTGAGATTCACAATCAGCAACAAAGGAGTGAAGTACATCTTCCAACACACTACCAGAAGAATGTGATTTGGTTGGTGTGTATGAAGATGATGCAGATGAAATTGGACTTGAACTAGGAGGCATTATATTGGATGTAGAACCAACAAAAGCTGAGTAATTTGGAGTAGTTGAGCGAATAGGACTTTTGACATCTGGTTCAAGAGTTTTGAGCTTGTTGTATAAGTCATCAAAGCTCATCATATCCAATCCACCCTTGGCTTTGAGTGCAATACTTACTTGAAGCCATGATGGAGGCAAGGATCTTAAGAATTTAGCATTGCAATCTTCATTGTCTGGCCTTGCCTTCAGCTGATTCAATTGACTCAGAATCTTGTGAAATTTGTCATAACCCTTGTGTATACCTTCTTCCTCAGTGATCTGAAACTCTTGAAACTGCTGCTTCAGCATTGACTTCCTCATCCTTCTTGACTCATCATTCCCACCAAATCTAGCTTTAATCGCCATCCAGAGATCCTTTGCATCAGACATGAAGTGAAAGTCACCCAAGTGGTCTGGAGGTATAGCTTGAAGAAGTATAGTTCTAACTTTGTTTTCCCTCTGAAGAGCAAGAACCTCTTCAGCAGATGTGGGATCAAGATAGTATATTCTACCATCTGCATCAGTACCAGTCCTCTTTGGACTATTACCTTTAAGTACTACCTTCCAAAGATTATGGTCAATGTTGGTAATCCAGTTCTGCATCTGCATTGCCCAGAGTTCATACTCTTCTTTCTTAAGGTAAGGGAATTTTGCATTGCTGTTTGAGAGAGTGAGGTGATGTAGGGATGTTGTGTTTTGATTGTGTGTTGTATCTGACTCAGCATCAGATCCAGACATTATGTAAAGTTGTGTTGTTGAGGAGTGGTTTAAAGAATTGATTTTCTTAGTATCAAAGAGACTCTCCCGAGGCTCTGATACCACTTGTTGAATCTATATAACCTTGATAGATCTTGTAGCTCTCGTTGATCGTTAGCAGTGTCTATGTAATCACAAACACTCTAATAGAGAATCTCCAAAGCTTGTACTCTAATGCGGAAAACAAATACAAGCATAAACAATTAATACTAAGAACACTTAATCCTCTATGGATTATATATTAAAAACTTATAAACTTGTTCGTTACATCAAACATAAACTTGTGTTCCTTTTATAGAGAAGGAACTCTAACCTAAACCGTTTCTCAAGAAACGTATAATCTATTAACTTTAAATGATATGCATTATCTTTTCCTAATATAACTCATGCATATCCTAACTACATTACATAATACACGGTTTTATTAAGTCCGCAGAAACTAAACATGCTGAACTATATCTTCAGTAGTATAACATCATCAGAGGAATTCAGACTCAGCAGAATTCCCAACATTTACCTTAGAAATTGATTGAGTCTGAGCTCACTTTAGATGAAGGCTCTGTATCTTGGTTTTTTAATAGGCCATGATTGTTTTGACTTATTCATCTCCATGGTAGGTCTTTGTTAGATAACTATTGGGGGTGTTTGGGTTAAGACAGCTTATGCTCTATTATTAAACCATAAAGTGAGTTACCATCTATGAAGGGGATTTGTGAGCAGGTGTGCAATGCATGTTAGTAGGAATTGTGAGGAGTGAAAGATGAACCTACATGGTCCTAGTTATGCATTGCAAAGGAGGTAATGGTTGGTCCTCACTGTAGGGTGTGTGTTCCGAGATGGGTGAAGCCATTTTTGAGATGGAAATGTAGCTCATCTAGTATAGCCCTTACAGTAGAGGGGTAATGGGTGCCTAACGAAGCCATTAACCTATACTACCTTGGTCATTGTGGTGGCAGGTTGAATGATCAAGGTGGGAAAGGTAAGATGGAAATGTAGTTAGATGGTTAATGGTGCATGATAAGGTGAATTGAAAAACTGTATTGAAGGTTGCAACTGAGTGAAAGTTTCCTGCAGTATATGGAATATTGGCTAGTGTCTGAATTCTAGCTAGTATTAGTATTTGAATTGTATGTTAGTGATTTGAATCCAGTTGATTCTTTATGCAAAAAGAGTATAGGCATGTCTATCACTCTTTCTTCAACGATGTATATAGTTTTTGAGATGATTAATATAATTCACCTTTTGCACCAAAAAAAACATTATATAAGTATGTAATGGATACAGTACGTCTTAATTATAAGTGTGCGAATATTAATCCCCTATCAAGGTCTCAACTCATCCAAACCAGTTCAGCACCACTTCTCGAGCAGCAGGAAAGTTCAAAGCAGAATATAAATGCCCTATCGAGGTCTCAAATCATCCGAAACGGTTCACTTGCTAGTCTTTTGTGTTAGAATTTATGTACCATGACAATCATATATTTATTCTAAAATCAAGTAGTCACATATGCGGAAGCGTAGGATCAAGTATAACATATAAAGGTTAACCAAAACATAAAGAAAACGTACCGTATGCAATTCTTGGACAATTGAAGAACCCTAATTAGGGTTTATATGAATTAGGGATCTATAGATTAACCCCTTACCGTTTTGTTAATCGATCCAAGATACAATCAATAGTGTGATTGTCCCACGTTCTTGTACACACGCACTAATAGCGAATTAAAGTAATGCTAGTTTTAAATATTACACAAAACACTTTTGTTTTAAGAAAAAACAAAACATTCGACTAACGAAAACAAAACATCAAAACCCTTTATGTATTGTTGCCGCTTCACAGGAAACAAAGAAAAGAAAACAATTATCTTTTCACATGCACATGCATGTATACCAATCTACTGTGAACTTACATGTCGACAGTTACAAAGAAAGAAAACAAAGAAGTGTAGCTTAAGTTTTTGGATTTTAACGTGCGTATGTAATCCCCAAAAAATAAACCATTAACTTTGCTTTTATAGGATACAAAACTTAGGGAACAAGTTAGGGCTTGGGTTCTAGATCTTTCTTGTTCTCTATTTTTTATCCATGGTCCTTATCTTTGTGCGTTAGTCAATTTTCACCAATTACTAACAATATTTATTTGTTTTGTGTAATTAATAATTAAATATAACTTTTTATATTAAATTATTAAACTTTAATTCTCATACGTAAAGTGTGCAATCCCGTGGTCTCAAGTTCGATACTAGACATATACTTATTAATATTTATCCACAAACTCTAACAGCTCCCACTTGGATATCTATTAATAGTGTAATGACATTGGTTAGCGTCTAGCAACACGCCAATGCCCCTAGACCAACTCGAGCTAGTTTTCCTGGAAAAACCTTTAATGATTCATCATTATTATTATCCTTTTGTTTCTAATACCACGTTAATAAAGATATGGATCTCAGTCATTCTTTAATTAACAATTCTGTTTCTCGTTGTTTATGATTGAGCAAGATTACCAAAACATCTGAATGTATTCCAGATAGACTTTGGGTGTGCGCACGCAAACATCTTGTCAACCCTACGAGGGGCCCAGCAGTATTAAACTTCAAAACAAATTTGAAAGAACAAATTCTTTCTTGACTACAAGACTAACCCATGGACTTTGCAACACTTCTGAAAACAACCCTTATAATTACCAGTTACGGATAGCGGTAGATTGCTTCACAGAAATGCACTACATCCATGACACTTATCTGGTATCTCAAGTCTGAGGATAACTAAATTCATGATTTACTTACTGACAAGATCCATAAAGTAAAATCATGTAGTTGGGATAAGTCCTATATTCAATTCATTGAATATCATGTGAAATTGGTATGTCAACGCAATACACTTTCAAGTATATTCTAACCAATACTCAGATTTGTCTTAGTTTAATGATATTCCCATATCATTAATTGACAACGGACAATTTAGAATGATATAAGTTATTCATGGATTTAAACATGCAAATATAGGATACAATTTATTATTAATGAAAACAAACGTACTAAGTACTTTATTCATTATAATTAATAAATGGCTTAATATCCTTTATCCAAATACTAAATAGATCAATGCATGATAATTCTAGTTAATGAATTATGCCTCAAGTCATGTCAATCATACTTGTTGACAAGGCATAAATCAACTAACTTTGATCTATAATAATTTTGAGAATACGTATTTCAAGAATTTTTATTAGCGAAATTCTTGTATGTGTATATCCAACTATTTTGATATAGCCACATAATATTTCATAAATGGTGTGATATCCTCAACCACTAATTTATGACAATCCAACTTTCAAACATTTTAAAGTTTAAAGTATTCTAATTCTTTAATGTATAATGCAACTATGCTCTTAATTGAGCACAACTAGTTCATATGGCTATAAGGATAAAATCCTACCATGACTAGTATTGAGTGTCATCTCAATTAAACCAGCATCATTGTTTACAAACCACAATATGCTATTTAAAATCCCGTAAACTTAATATCCTTTGTGTAATGCTTGATGCCTTCCAATCTTTCAAGATTTATTGTCGGCTATAACAATTACGCAACAATTTGCCATATTATTTATACTTAAAATTAGGAGCAATTCCAGGTTGAGGATCATTATTCTAAGTCCAAACATATTTCATCAGAATATACATTACACAAGTTATATAATAACTTTGATTGGATATCAAATATTGTCGAATCATTGAGCATGATACAACAATAAAATGTATACACGAAAATCCTTCAGTCATACTTAGATTTTATTCATGATCTATCTTTATATATATCAATTTAGTCTTTCAAAATGATATATCATATTCTATTAGATTTATTTACCGCACTAGTTTATTAAATAATAAACTCTTGTTCCAAGGTTGTATGTTTTATTTTTAAATCATCTAAGTAAATTTTCATTCCAATAAGACTTAACATTTTTACTTATATGGAATGTTACTTCTTATATGTTCTACAACATATGTGATTTAGTAATTCAAACATAATACTCCCACTAGCTTTCAGGAATATTTAGAAATTATCTTATTTCAATTATAAATCAAAACATTGATTTAATAATTAAACATAAAAGTAATCTCCTAGATGCATGCATTATCCATTCATGGATTATTGCACTTTGTATACTTCCAAAGATTTATTTGAATTAATAAACTCCTTTTGATTACTNAATAAACTCTTGTTCCAAGGTTGTATGTTTTATTTTTAAATCATCTAAGTAAATTTTCATTCCAATAAGACTTAACATTTTTACTTATATGGAATGTTACTTCTTATATGTTCTACAACATATGTGATTTAGTAATTCAAACATAATACTCCCACTAGCTTTCAGGAATATTTAGAAATTATCTTATTTCAATTATAAATCAAAACATTGATTTAATAATTAAACATAAAAGTAATCTCCTAGATGCATGCATTATCCATTCATGGATTATTGCACTTTGTATACTTCCAAAGATTTATTTGAATTAATAAACTCCTTTTGATTACTTATCGTCCTCGCTCAAGTAATCATTCAAGAAAGAGTTTTTGATATTCATTGTCAAATTTCATATTCATATGACAATTACCATCTTTGTATCTTTAATGTTCTTAGGAAAGAGTCTTCAATCATAGTTAATTGCTTAAATATGATTAATAATCTTGTTATAAGATATACATTAAGATATGTGTACAAGTTTGTTCATACGATTTTTATACAAAGATTTAAACCACTAGGGTTACATTATCTTTGAATAAACTCATCATCATTCTCTAACTATTAAGAACTAAGATAAACCAAATTTGTAAAATTTTGAATATCTATATGAACAGCATCTATAACATTCATAGTGTGAGTAGTTTACCCAATCCATTATTTGGTAATACTTCATCATATAATTCCCAGCATATTAATCGAATATCTGAGATATCCAAGTGGATCTATGAATGATAATTTCATCATCTTTTAAGGTTTATCATTTACATGTTAACCTCATCATGATTTTCACTAGTATGTTTTTAGAAGATTATGTATTTTGTAATAAACTCCCACTTGCCTTTAGAAATTTACAGATTATCTATAAATACTTAGCAATTAGAGCAACAATCCAATTTTATCTTTTGGGATATTACAAATACACATTGAGAGTTTCTGACAGGCTATGTTAATAACCTTCACATAAGTAGCTTAACAAATTCAGAACTTCAATTTTAAGACTTAATGTGATTCATCACATTTCATAACGTCTTATTAATCTTCTAGGAGTCTAATTGAGTATTTTAACTCCATACTCAATTTTCTAACCTTTATAACTTTTGGAAGAAAAGAAGTTAAAGTTATCTTTAGTCAAACAATACCAATAGAGTTTGATTCTCCTAACCGAACACACCATAAACTTGTGGTATTTCATTAGGACTCATATTATCAAACAATCTATCAATATGAAAGATAAACTTATACTCCTTTTGACTTACCTATTTACCAACTAAGTCAACTTAATGGTGAAATAGAATTTCAAGCCAATTCGCATGCTTTATAACCCCAGTACTTATTAATCAAGTTACTTCAAGTTCATGTCTCAACAAGAAGACATAACGGTTATAATTCCATTACATGTTATTAATCATTGATCAACTCAATGACTTCTTGTATATGTCTTAATTAAAGAACATAACAAGCTCACGTCTTACTTTACATTATACTAAGCCTTGCAAAAAGACTTCATGTTTATAACTATACAATAAAGTATAAACATGTATAACTAAAGTAATCAACATCATCATTTGGTTTCAATCATATTTTCAAGTTAACTTACTACTCTCATTTATTTATGTCATTCTAAGAATACATAATTATTGAAGTAGTATTATATTACTTCATGCATTTATGTCATTCCAATAATTCATAAATATTGAAGTTGTCTTGTTACCATATTGACACATATTCTAATAGGTATCTAATTTAGAAACAATAAATTATCCATGTAGGTCTCACGCATACATGGAAATTCACCTTGTTGTTGAATTTTAGCCTGCGTCTCACGTTTACTAAATTTCAACACCAAGTGTTTCTTAGACTAGATGTGTATTAGAATGTAAATCTCTTACTTTGCAATTAAGAGAATCCTTTAAATCATATTCTTATGTGTTGTACCTTGCACATAATAAAGATTTCTCCCACTTGTGCATGGAACAACACCATGTACCATATAAACAACACGCATGCGTTTGTTAATATGAACAATATGATTTGTGTCATTAGCATAACTAGTAGATATAGAGTTACTCAATCAATCAAGGAAACGCACATGACTATCCTTGAATATTAGTATCTATATTTTGGAAAGTAATTATCTTGAGATATACAAAAGATAATCTGAGTTACAATCAAGACAATAAGTCTTGTAACTTCCACTGAATTAGAGAACATTACAATAATCCCTTATTCAGTAATAGGCACACAATACTCCCACTGAATTTGACAACATTATAAATGTTTCATTATCAATGAAAGGAAATAGTGTGCTATTTACATTCCTACATTGTAACACCTGGTATTTTTCCTAAAACCTAATCCTAGCCAAACTTCTATTTTTAGAGCCTGAAATGTTTTAAAACTTTAATGCATGTTAAATTGGATTTGAGGAGCGTGAGATATATTAGGAACGAGAATTTATTCCTTGATTTACTCAGCACAACCTAGAAAACTCGAATTTGTTTCATTTGCCAAATTATTTGATTTATTTTGAGTTTGAGAAAAACTCTGAAGTTTATGCTTGATTTTATTGGAAAAACTATTTCGTGAACGATGGCGCAAGTTTCGTAATTTTTCGAGTCCGTTTGCTATGTCATTCGAGTCCCGAACCGTTTTTATAAAAAGTTTAACTAATTGGCGAGACTAGTCCCTTGAGTTTATTTTTAATATTTACCCTACACTTTAATAAATTCCACTTCCACCCTAAACTTATAACTATAAATACCCCCTTAATAATAATTTTCCCATTTTATTCATTTCACAAAAACACACACAAAACACTCTTTCTCTCTCTTCTCTCTCTCTACCCACGCCGGCCCCAAACCCAACCCAGATTCCGGCGAGTATTTCCGGCCACCGGAATATTTTCCGGCCACCCATAACAACACCACCTACCTATTTTGATAGATCGGGACATCCCCGATTCATCCCCGCAACCCGTTTGTCCTAAAACCAACCCACGCGCCCTAAATCTAAGAAATAAAGTTTCGACTTTCGTCCTTTTTCCGGCCACCACCTTTTCCGACGAAGCTTTTGGTAACCGAGCCTCCCCCAACCCTTTTTACACGCGTTTTATTAATAAAAACCCATCAAAACCAAAACCCTAATTTCGAATTTGATTAAAACCGAAAGTTTTGATTTTATTTTTAATAAAAACGTTTTAAATATTGTTAAATGATGTAACTCGTGTGGATTTATTGTTCTTGGTTCGATTTTGTCGCATCTCGGTTGACTCACCGAGTCAACTCGGTTGACTCGGTGAGATTTTGTAATATTTGATGTTTTGGGTCGAGTTTAGTGACGAGTGAAATGGTATTTTGATTGTTTTATTATATTGTGAGGTCCGTTTGGTTTGGTTTATCTCGGCAGCCTCACGCCACCACCACCGAGTCATGGTGGTGGTGGTGGGTGGTGTTTGGTTATTAATATTGTTGTTGTTGGTGTATTTGGGATGAATATATTTGGTTTTGGATGTGGATTGGTTAGCCGAAGGGTATTGCGAAATGTATTTGGTTGGTTATTAGGTTAGTTGATGGGATTAGGAATAGATTTGGTATATTTCGGTTGAGGCGAGACATGGGATTGGTTGTGGTCATTTTGATGTAGTTGGTTATGTTTTGTCGGGATATTTTGGTTATTAGTCTCGGATATTTATTATTATTATTATTATTATTAACCTTATTATTATTATTATTAGTTTTAAACGGTTAAACGGTAAATATTAATACGGAATAATAACTATGAAATTTAAAATGTAAATTGTTAAAGTTAATTTGATTTGGATGACGGACTTGGTATCCGCATTTGAGACTTGTGATATGACTTGTGAACTTGTATTGGACGTATTGGATTTGCGGCTATGGTTATTTGGACTTATGGACCCTTTGGTACACGAGACGGTAGGGTACGTTAGGCCCTTAAAGATCTTAACGTACCTGGAACCCGAACTATACGAAATGGTCGATAAACCTGAACAACTAATGGACAACGTGAATGATATATCCAATCATATTAATATCTACACTTATATTATTATTAACGTTATTTGTATTTAAAAGAGTCGATGACTCGGGAAATGCTTTATAAACGGGCAGGTCATGCCGAAATTTACTAAAATTAATTATTATCTTTACTATACTTTATCAAATATAATCTTAATATATTTTGGGAAATGGGTAATACCGAGACTATTAGGAATTGTTGTCTTTATCTATTCGTGTCTTTTATTCTTTTCTGTTCTTCCTTTCTTTTGACGAGTATTCTTCGAGTCTTTGTTGTTTTCTCATATGTTTTAAGGTTCGCCGACTTGTTCTTTTCTATCTTTCTTCCACACGAGACTACTTTTGGAAAATGTTTTCTTTCAAACGCCATCATCTTTTATAAAACTTCATTCAAGCATTAACTATTAAAGTATTCGAGTACTATTGCTGAGTTATGATATTTATATGATTAGGTTGTGCTGAGGATTGTCTGCTGTGAGGCGTATTTGTTTGGTTGACATATATATCTCGTTACCTGCTGTTGTTAAGGTGTGATTCATAGCCCCACTTTTTATCTTTTAAATGTTTATAAACCCATGGGGTGAGATACATGCTTTAAATGTTTTCTGAGCACAAGTATTTTTGGTATGCTTTCCTGATTGGTATGCTTTCCTGACGATGTGCTAAGTAGCTCTGCCTTGCCTATGCAAGACCCTCAGATCATGAACCATTAATCACTTGCGAGTGAACGCGAATATAGGGATATAGCGCTATAGGAATTGACCCTCCCACTCCTTTTGCTAGATAGGCAAATTGTGGTGTACTATATTCGATTTGTCGAGTAAATGGCAAGTGCTCGACCTTGAGGGCATTGTTATACTATGAAATTCCGCGGTTATATTGATATTATGATTGTGGTTAACGTTTGCGTGTCATGAGCTTAGCATCATCAACAATGTTATATGCACAGGGATGCCTCTATACATTGGTTGTTATCTTGATTACCCGATATTAGCATATGTTGCTCATATCTTATGATTAAACCTTGTGCTCAACTTTATATTTTAAACCTATGGATTACACTCAACCTTTGTGTTGACTTTTTAAGCATGTATTTTCAGGTAATGATGTTTAGCTTGGCATGATGATATAATGGGCGTGGAGGAGTGGCATTGGCTGGAGTGGTATTCTGTCACGGCAGCTTAACTACTTTACTACCCTATTTTTACATGTCATTCGTCAAACCTTTTGTGTCTTTTACATTTCCGCTGCTATACTTTGTTTATTTTTCCGCTGCAAACTCTATTTACTTTTCCGCTGCAACTTTGACTAAAGAGTACTTGTACTCTAAACGGTTTGTAAATAGAATGATATGTTTTGGTCACATTTCAAACGTCCCGAGTTGTGGTCGTTTACTATAAATGTGCCTGGTTTCTATTTTCGTAATACCCCCAGCACGATAGCTGCCATATTTGAGTTGGGGGTGTTACAATATAAAACTGAAATATGTATTGATAATGATAATATAATATGTAACATCAAAATACAAGATATAAATAGACTACAAATAAGAGAGCCATAGAAGATAAACAAGCTTAAATCAACGCGCATAAGCCTTTATTAAACTAATATCCACCACATCTCCTAATCTCTTTCTAGTTAATTGATAGTTTTATCAAACGCCATTTGAAATAAAATATTCAACACTGCGTCATCACTACTCAATATAAATTGACGGATATAATATTTTTAACCACCAGTACCTAAAATGCATCTCCTACGGCTGCGCGAGAGACTTCTATGCCAGCCAGAAATAACGGTTATGTTATGAAATCAAGCGGCATTTTAAGAGATTAGGTTCCCCCTTATATTCTCTATCCATCTGCCCACATGTAACCTCACCCGTGAATCACGAACTACACTTACAGACAACCTAAGAAGAAACGGGGTATCACCGTTTCATAAGCATAATAAGCAAAAGCTAGAAGAATAAACAAGAGATAACGCGCATACAAATCTTTTTTATCAATATGGACCTGCTACTTTTTTTTTTCTTTTTTTACTTTTAGTGTCACTCTTTTAAAAATGTCAATAAAGTTAAAACTTAAAAGAAAAAATAGCTGTCACTGAAATAATCGCAAAAGTTGAGGAAATGTGCAAATTTGCGAAGAAGAATGATGTTTTGAAAGAAATAAAAGAACAATAATAGAAGGAATGAAAGTATTCTCCAATTGATTATTAACTATGAGATTTACAAAGAGTATATACAGACAAATATTAGGGCAAAACCCTAATAGCTAACATGGGCCGTGAGCCTATTATGGGCTATATGGACATCCACTAACAATTATCCATAACACTCCCTCTTGGATATCCATATTTTTAATACGCTTATGAAATACTGCCTCATTAAAAACCTTGTCAAGAAAACCCAGTGGGACAAAACCATGACTAAGGAAAAAAGAGTGCAGCGCGTATTGTCTCCCTCTGATGATTATATCCCTTGAAATCTTTGAGTTAAAGCATCCCAATGTTGTAACTTAGCTTCCTAAATGCTGAGATATGAAGTACCTTAGTAAATAGATCCCGCCAAATTGTCGCTTGAACGAACTTCTTTAAGTTAAGCAACGCATGCTGCATTATCTTCATTCAAAATTGTTGGTGCCTCCTTCTCTGAAAAATACCACATGATCTACATATGTGTTGTATCCCACTTCTTAACCAAACACATTCTTGACTTTCTTCATGGATCGCTAGAATCTCTGCATTGTTAACCGACGTTGCTGAGATTATCTGCTTTATTAAACTCCATGAGATTGTTGTTCTTCTACTTGTAAATACATATCCAATTTGAGATCGACCATTGTAAGAGTCAGACATCTGCAAAACCAACTAAACTTGTATTCGATGGGTTAGTTAAATATAAACACATACCCTTTGTACCTTGAAAATATTGAAATATTATGTGGTTCAATTTGATCAATTATTATTCTCGAGAATTTAAATCATGACATGTGCTTCATACATTCTATATATTCCTTAAAGAATCTCAATATAAAATGAGCTCTTGTATTATTATGTTAGACGCATACTTATTTCTTATATTGTCAGACTTATACAATATTAAACTACATTATTGGATCCACTACATGTGAACATGCATCCCCATGATCATTTACAAGTCTTTGAGAAAATATACGTGTGCCATCACTTGTACCTTATACATAATTTTATTTCATTTTCTCATAAAGACCAATGCATATCCAATAATTCATATATACGGACTTCAAGTCCCAGTAACCATGTCTCGTTACAAGAGACTTTAATCTTTCATTATTTCTTTGCGTCTTTACTTCTTTTGGCCATTTATTTATACATCTGCACTTCCTGCAGGTATGCTTCCATGATCCTCACCATGATTATAGCGCTATCTTATTTATTTACATAATCATTATCATGCACATTATTGTATACAATATTTCCATCGACGTCGATTCATTTATATTTTTGATTCCTTACTTTACTAGACATTATATATCATTTATTGAGATCTCATAGTTTTTCATGTACCCGGAGTATTTCAATAACATTCATGTCTAGTGTCTCTTGACTATTATAGGGTCTTATTACCTCGATTTGACCATCTTAATTTCTTGCTCTATTTTATCACTTCAATCGAGGACTTTTATTTGGAATCAATTAGTCTATCACGTTGTAGACGTGTCATAGACTTACTACCAATCATTGGTTTTACTGGTGGGACATACATTCTAATTGGAGCACCAGCAGCGTATATATGATCTAGTCACTTCTTTAGGTCACTAAACATGTCTGGCATTTACTAGATCTGGAATGTTATTTGTCCCTTGAACTTTAAGTTCATATTCATTAGTGTGAGGATCAACATTTATATCATAATTCATTCCAAATTTCTCGCTGCTCATTCTCCCTCTGAATGAATTATCAATTTCAACATCCCTTTGTGTGCGTTGTGGTGGATTTACAATATAGGTTCCGCACACTTACACAAAACTTTATATGGGAAACATATGGTTGTGACCAAAACCATTCTAATAGGGAGAATTCATTATTAGTTGTTGGCAAGATGCGAATTCATATGTCATAACATGCCCCATAAACTAAAAATTTTGTTCTCATAATATTATTGGCTTTGCAATCAACTGAAGACGTTTTATGAATGTTTCAACAAAAGCAATTCGCGTATGAACATGTGCTACTTTTATGTTCTAACACTTATTCCAATAATCGTCCAATACTTGGAAGTATTCACCACCATTCTCAATAATATAATTTGGAAAACCGTGCTCGTATTTTATAAGTCGAGCCACTAATCACGCTAACTTTAAGTTGCGTATTTGATGATCATTTTGACGATGCATCGATTTTATAACTCAAAATGATCCAAATAGCGGATGTATAGGCCTACATACATCCCCTTTAATTCTTTCCAAAACTTCATATGACAAAGTCATTCCTTTAATTTGGTGATGATAGATGATCAATTAACTTCCAGTGAGAACAACTAAATCTATCTTTGAAGAAAATTATGGTTCTTCTATACATTCACATCATCGTTGACCCGAGATGGTCTAACCAGTCATGCCACTCAATAAAATAATCCTGGCTCACAAACTCTAGTTTATTACCACATGTGCTTCATGTGCACTTGAGTTACATCTAAAAGTCGAAACTAATACATCATCGCATTTATACTTTGTTTCTCCAATCAAATTTATATAAACATATTTATGGCATTCACATAGTTCAATATAATTGCACATTATCCTATAACATTATTAAAGAATAAAACATGCTCAACAACGTGAAGTTGTAGTATTTGTTAAACACATATACAACATATACATACATGCATCATTAATCAATTATCAACCACTTAGTAAACATCACATAATGAGTATGGACCAGTTAGTCTTACATCCATAAGGATAATCGAGTTTCACTATTAACGTAACACGTATATACTACTAACCAGCTAATGATGTCTATTATTCATAGTAATATAGCATATCTTACCAATCTTAGAGGCCATCATGCATGTATATTATAAGGTATATCATTACATTTACTTCAACCATGCAATATCTCATATAAAAGTATTCTATCAAAAATACATAAAGCAAATCATATATCTAGATAGCGAGGAGTGAAATTTTCAACAAAAAACTTAAATATTATCCAACTAATATTCATGCTCGTAAGAAAAATAAACAGAGTAAACCAAATAAATGTGATACGTATAGATACGGGTATTGATATCAAGTCAAAATTCATAGATTTATTTCGGTCACATTATCAAAGATGAGTTATTATCACGGTGACTTATTATAGTAACAAATGAGTCATACACAAATCATGATTACTTTTGACAAGTTCAAATCATCTAACAAACAAGTGATTTCATGCAGAATTATTTAACAATAAGATTTTCGGAATACTTAAATTCAAGCAACGCAATTAGTTATATAAAATAAGAAACAAATACATTTCGCATCAAAATAGCAAGTATAATTCATACTTAATCAAACTGCAAATAAGAATTTATATATATTAAACAAGCGATAATATGTAATTCACATGATCCAAGAAGGTAGTTTACAATCATACTCATACAAAACGTAGTAAATCAAACTAATATATCATAGTTACATTAAACTAATGATGATACAGATTTTTTCTCTCTTTTTTTTTTTTTTTTTTTTTTAATTGTTAAGGTGTAATTTTATTTATAATCAAATCATAGTCTAACCCTTTTAGGATTTTAACAAACCATGATTCACTTTAATATAGATTAAAACGCAAATATATATAATTTCATACCAAAAAATGTGTTAATAGTGTTTACCATTAACAAATTCCAAAAGTATGTATTTTTTATGTCCCGAATATATTTTCGTATAATACAGTTTTGAAATTGATCAATCCCAATTGAAACATAACATTGCTTTCATTATATATTATTATTATTATTATTATTATTATTATTATTATTATTATTATTATTATTATTATTATTATTACCATTTGTTTAATTAATATGCAAGTAGGATTCAAAAGTCTACCTATTAGAATCGAAACATAGTTGAAATCCAAAACGTGAACTTTAGAAACTTTAAATCAATTAATAATAAAGAATATTCTTGAAAAAAAATGGATAAACATCTACCAAGTTAAAAGCAAATAAAAATAATAACAAAAACATACATCTAAGAATGCCAGAATTCTACGAACACCATCACTTCATGAATTAATAGAGGTTTCTCTTATATTGATTTTAATAGAATGCTAATGATATTATTCATATTCATATACTAACTTGGCACATAACTCTATATGATAGTATAAAGGTAACGTGGCACATAACCTTTTAGAGGTATAAGGATTATCTAACCATGAAGATAAATTGTGAAGAAGAAACACAATTGATAGCATGAAACTGATTTTATTAATTTCTCAATAAACACTCCAAGCAAGATTAAAACACATGACTATTTTTCTTCTAAGCAAAACAATGAGTCAATCAAAACTAACCATACATAATATGTTTAGAATGGCTAGCAAACAAATTTACAAGATCAAATCTTGCTTAAATATATAAAAGTAGTGATATAATACATGAAAAACAAATCAAGCAATACATAAATCAAAACATATAAGCGAACAATAAAATAAAATCGATATGTGCTATTATATTATTTATTAGCCTTACGATCAACCCCATGGAATTAATATGACAATTACATAATAATATTATTTATATTGTCCAACATTGACTATGTAGTTTTAGAAAATAAATACGAACGATTAATATAAAAGAGTTGAAGACGTACATACCAGGAAATCGAGAATAGCGAAACATAAAAAGAAAAGGTAAAAAAAAATTGTAGAGCGTGCTGATAACGTGTTGTGAACAATAATAGAAGGAATGAAAGTATTCTCCAATTGAGGGTTGTGAGCTTATTATGGGCTATATTGACATCCACTAATAATTATCCATAACAATGATGCTTTTTTTCATTTTGGTAAATATGGTCTAAAATGGTTATTCTAGTTATTTTATCAAATCTTGTCTTAACTAACTGGTGTTGATAACCTAAAGTGAAAATAGATAAATAGCGTATTCATTTGCGTATTCATTTGCTGCGGTTAAACAAATAATAATAAATAAAAAATAAAAAATAAAAGTTAAAAAAATAATAATAAAAAAAAATTATAATAAAACCCTTATATTCATTTGCTGTTTTCCATTTATTAGTAAGGGCCCGTTTGGTTGGAGGGTTTTGGATTTGGATTTGGGATTGATGGTTAAAATTGTTGTTTGTTATAAGGGTTTGGAATTTGAATAGTGAATAGGGCCCACCAAAAGTAAAAGTATAGGGGGGTGAAGGGTTTTCTCTCTCACACACTTTAATTACAACATACCACTCTTTCTCTCTCACACATATATACCTTCTTTTATTTTTAAATAATATTTTTAAATCAAATTTTATTATTTAATTAATAAAATAAATATAATTTCTCTCTCCTAAACCTACACCAAATCCAAATCCTAAACCAAATCCAAATCCTATTCCAAACCCACTTATAAACCAAACGGACCCTAAGTTTTACGGAATAAAGCAGAACGCGTTTCCTCCCTTTTTGTTAGCATTAATTATCTAGCAACTTGAGTTGATGTAATTTAGCTTTCATATAACTCAATCACTCCATTACTCCAGCTCATAGTTTAGAATGGTGTTAATGTATGAAGTAATTTGTCTGTTTCAATTTCTAAGACAAGTATCCATGAACTTCGTGACTTCTGCCCCCCTCAAATATGTGGTAACATTGATCGTTTATTACTTATGTATACATCGAATCTAACATGCACAAAAGATGCTAAAAGCTCATTTGAGTTGCTTTAATACTGTATTACCTAAAATATATTACAATTAGCCAAACACTTCATACGTTCTTGAAAGGTTTTTTAAAGAGTAGGAAGGGTTTATGCTAAATCGCCTCATAAATATCTTTTTGGCTAAATTAAAGCCGTATATTCTTTTATGGGAAATGATTTGCACACTCCACTTTTTGATTGGCACACTCCAACCTATGCATTAGACAGTTGTACAGTTTATAAATCATATTTTAACTAGTTGTACATTGGAGTGTGCAAATCAAATTCAAATGTGTGCAAATCATCTCCCCCTTTTATAGGCTTAGCTAAACACCAAAAAAAACTTATCAAAACACCATGCAGATCAGTATATATTCTCATAATTGTCTATGATCTAGATAACCATTGATAAAAGAATTAATCATCAATTATATAAGCTATAATATATGATACTCAGATTCAATATGTTGATCACTTGATCTTTCGGAACACAATACTTAATAGGTTATCGAAACTTTAGGGTTTATTAGGAGATAAAAAAAGATGGTGTATACCTCAAGTAAACATCTCCATGTACATTCCCTCTATTTTTCACAAAACCGACTAATCAATGATATATAAACTAGTAATAAACATGCTTGAACAGATTCATTTAACTTTTCATTTTTTATGCCATAAAAAAGCTAACCTTGCTTCTTATAGTCAACTGTTGAAAAGAATTCAACATGATTAAAGAACTTGAAGAGTGACCATATTTCTAAGGACCTTAACATTGAAGACCTCATCCCAAATCACAAGTTACAGATCTCGAATCAAGAGTTTTTTTACAGTCACCGTACTTAAGAATTACTATTGCAGGTCAATGTTAACGAGTAATAATTTGACGATAAAAAGTTTATCTTCAACAACGTAAGTACGTAACGACACCGTGTGGTTTCAAATCCAATTAGAAACTAGACATTTCAATGTTGTTTGCATTTGTATAATGATCAGTTTATACTTTCAGTGACACGTACATGCATGGTATTACTAAAACAATGTTACTCGATTTTCTATGTACAGAATCGTAATACTTGGAAAGTATTTTACGAATAAACTAATGCAATTATTTTCACTAGCAAGTCGCATGCATGTGTGAATGAAACATATTTTGTACGTAAAGGAATTTGGATAGACTTTATTCCAAGATTCAGGTGACCACTTCACTCGTCTATATAATCCCGATCTGTTCATCCCCTTTCAAATCTCATATAGAAACAAAATAATCACAAGAATGGCACAAAATTTACTATCTTTGTTAGTTATCTCACTCACAATCTTTGGGGTTTCAACCCTAGTCGAGTCTCGTTCTAAAGCAAGAATGTATCTTGAGTTACAGTGTCGATCCGCGCTATATCGTGATCTATGTGTTGAAACTCTCCTACCATATGTAACCAAAAC
The DNA here is from genome assembly GCA_014162995.1 of Artemisia annua. NCBI lineage: Eukaryota > Viridiplantae > Streptophyta > Magnoliopsida > Asterales > Asteraceae > Artemisia > Artemisia annua. Next base: position 66,533 of record LBNU01026679.1, on the reverse strand, counting down.
CGGACTACCAAGCCCTCAACTATTGGCTCAAATTTCACTAGCAACTTGTCTATCAAAAGCTCGGTATACCAAGATCTATCTAAACATGGTAGCAAAGAAATTGAATGAAACCGAGAATTCTGGAAACAATCAAGCAATTGAGGAATGCCTTCATCAAATAAACGACGGAGTGAACCAAATTACACAATCCTTTAAGGAGTTGCAACAAATAGGAAAAGACGGTGATGCAACTTTTATTTGGCACGAGAGCAACGTTCAAACTTGGGTCAGTGCTGCTTTGACGGATGCTAGCACGTGCATTGACGGGATCTTGGGGGATGAGATTGGTAGGAGGGAACAAGCTATGATCAAAGCAAGGTTTTTGAACGTGAAGCAATTGGCTAGCAATTCTCTTGCGATGTTTAGTCGTTTCACAACAAGATATCGTGCCTCTCGTGGTATCAAGAATCCACAAATTTTGTCATAAGATGTATTATATTTTTTATTAGTTATGATATATATTAATCTTGTAGTGAAACAAAACCTTATGTTATGAACTAGGTGTACAATATTTCATAAAAAGGGCTTCCAGGTTAAGGGTTAGGGTAATAAAGAATCCCTTGATAATTCTGCTTATTGAATCTGTTTTAAACAGAAGCGTTTAGGTTCGGTTATAATGGCCCATTACTTTGGGCCCATAATATTTAAGAATGTTTCTTTCGTCTTTCGTGTAATATATTACTCATGTAATCTTTTTGACTTGCTATATGTTAGAGTTAAATAATATCTTTATTTGTAATGTCAATATCGTGCCGCCTTATGCTTTATGAGACAAATTTTAGGTATAATAAAGCATTAAAGTTTCGATGTAGCATGTATCGGCTATGCTACATCGGCTGAGACTTGAGAGTTTTGAGAAATAATCCCCATAATAATAATTTGTTAGAAAAATAACTTAAAGATATCGTGTTTAGTTATTATAATATTCCTTAAAGCTGTTATTTAACGATTTAATTCCAGAAAATATATACTAAGTATAAGAATACGAATGAGCCTAAATGCATAATGAAGGTCGGTTAGAAGCATAAACCTAAATTTATGTATGCAATACAAATTATACGTTTGCAAGCAACGCTCCTACTCAGTCACCAAGTCATCTCCAATTGCCTTGACATATATGTATCCATAATATCCTCGTCAAGTTGACATTTCTCGTCAATTAGACATAGTACATATATTACACGTGTATGTATCATATATGAGTTGCATGGAACTATGGAAGTATAGTAGTAATAGTACTTTTCTATGGAAGCTAACGTGGATCAGAAACTAAGCTATGCACCTTTACACATACTGCTATACGTGTATGACTTGAACGAATCTTTTGAATTTCTTCATAAGCTACCTTTTACATATTAACTTCTAGATAATACTATTATTCTGTATACGAGACAGCATGGCCCGTGCGATGCACGGGCTTCGATTACCATGAAGTAGCGTTAGTTCGGCAACGGTTAATTAGATGTGTTAACATTAGTCGCGAAACGTAAAGTGTTAAACTAAAAAATTCTCTTTATTAAGCTTTTACAAATAGAAATGTTTCATATGATAGATACTCAAAAATGTGTTTGACCATTAGTACCCGTGGTTGCGATGCACGGGCTTTGTTCACCGTAAAGGGTCATTGATTTTGCAAGGGTTATGCATATTTAGTTATTATGCTTAGTTGGATCGGGGGTACTCGACTTAATAAATGAAGTTTGTTTAAGTAAGTTTTTGTAAATATAATTGTTTAAAAAAAAGGGTATCAAATATATGAGTGCCCCAAACCTGGGCAAAACTAATAGCTATATATTCTTCACTAAGAAAAAGTATACAATATTGCTCGAATATGAGTTGTCATTGTTTCGTAATAATCACCCCTAATACACAACTAATAGCTATATAAATCTTTACTTAGAAAAAGTATACAATATCACTTGAATATGAGTTATCATTGTTTCGTAATAATTACCCCTAAGAGCAATGGGTGTAGTACCCTTGAGTTAAGCCATAACACTGCGACACATCAACGCCACATCAGCTTTAACATTTCAACATTAGCACAAAAAAAACACCCATTATCATAACTCAACCATAACAACATATTTTGAGCCTCACTTTTATATTTCTTTTTATTCAATAGCAGCTCAACGCTACGCTTCCATGGTAACGTAGGTTGAAGCAAGCTAACTGCGCCCAGACGTTGTTGTATGACTGAACCATATAGTATAAATACAATGTTCATGTAATATAATTACGTCTATAGCGACGAATTAGTATAAACAATTATTAAAAAAGTAATTCGAAACCATGGAAAACAACCCACAAAATGTGTTCCAGAAGGTGGAATGATTGAAAGCTTGAATCGCTTTAAAATATCAGTACAATATATTCCTTGAATTTTTTTCTTATGCAGTAGATTGTAATTTAAGAATTCGCTAATAATCTCTTTCACAAAATGGGTTAGTTCGACGGATAACTTTAATGCTTCAAACTATAATGGATGATTTCAATCATGTGTACTCTATTCTTTCAGGCTAAACCGCGAAACAAAAATCACTAAAAGTGTAGGACATTTATCATATCTGGCATTAAAAGGTATATTATCAAGAGGACATTGCCATTTAAAAGTAATTAAAGACTTTACATGTTAGTCGAGATAGTCCAAATGTTTGTACGTAATTTGATCGTAGTTGACATTTCAATGTATAGTTTAGTACTTACCAAAATGTTATTATATACATAGTCTAGGAGTAACATTATTTTTCTATCAAGTTCTTGAAATGAAATGTTGAAAATTTATAAGTATGATATTGTTAGAGCATAGTATCAAATATCAAACTACTAATCTTTAGATGAGAAAATACAAAATCAAATCTCACACAAATAATTATCTCTTTTCTTTATTGTTCTTTCTCCCAAGTAATTCTTTATTTGCAGGTTTGCTGGGAAAAAACCAAAAAATTATAAACCTGTCCAAAATGCACTATTTTTGCTATCCAAACAGCATATAAAAGCCGTTGAAAAACTGTATACAAAACAATAAAATCTGTATCCAAACAACCTTTTCTCTGCTGTCCAAAAAGCATATAAATGGTGTAAAAATCAACATTTAAAAGCTGAAAAATTCAATCATTTAAAAGCTGTTAAAATCAGCATTATTTCTGCTATCCAAGCAGCATATAAAAGTTGTACAAACACAACATACAAACATGTACGATCTGTATCCAAACATCCATTTCTCTGTTGTCCAAACAACATATAAACGGTGTAAAAATCAGTGTTTAAAAGCTGTAAAAATCAACATTTATAAGGTGTAAACTGTAGCATATAAACTTGAAACTTTAATATATTTTCGCTTCTAATGGTGCAAAAAGTATTGTAAAAAGTAGCACTTATAAGGTGTAAAAAATAGCATATAAAAGCTAAGTTGCAACTATTGTAAAAAAAAGTAGCATATAAACTTGTAGTAACTTGCAACTATTGTAGGCCTTGCAGGCACGCACATACATGGAATACGATAAAGAAGCTTGACATATTAATAAAGATGTATATAACGTTGTATGACGCTCACATTGATCTAATTTTGTAAGCTCGATTTTGTGTACAAACATTAAAAAATGAGGGTATCACATGCTATGTGGGACAAAAATAATATGATAACATGAAGCTGTTAATGTTACAAAGTTGTAGATATGGATTATCGAAATTTACATACCTAGACCAATATAACATGTACATGCCAATAGCAAGATCTAAACAGAGTTTGTAATTCCCATTGTAATGTACAGCATCTGCATTCTCTATCTCTGTTATGTGAACTGGATCATATCGACCCAATACGTGCCAGCTCCGCTCTAATGGATGGGTCGGTATATAGTACGTTATCAGTCCAAGAGGCAACATCCCAAGCTTCCACATAGTTCTTTCCTCATTATACCAAATACAAAAAAGATTAGTGAGAAAAAATTCCACCAAAAACAAAACTGATTTGTTCTTTCCTCATTTCATGACATTGACAATAGTATCCTTCAATGAATCAAATAGGTACCGTAAATGTAAATAGAGGTTTGAATTTAAAAAATCGAACATTTGCCATAGACCATTCGAGCGGTAACATATAGATAGAAAAGAGATTGAATCAGTAAAAAACCTCATAACATACATGACAGTGATGTTGCCTAGAACTTTCTACACATGAATGATTGTTACGTATACTTAGAGCGTAGCAAGATCCTGAATTGAACAACACAAACATAAAAAGGACCTTAACAAAAACAATAAGCATACAAAAAACATGTCAGGGTAATGTGGCATAATCATAAAATGGAACTTAGTTGACACCATAAAGTCAAATGTGACTATTTTACAGGTAAAAAGAATCGATGCATACAACACTTTTTGCAATGGAAATAATTATCACGACCACCAACTCTAAACAATAAAAATGGTCGAAACTTGGTTGAGAAATAAAGAAAGAGTTGTTGGAAGACCAAAAGGCTTATGTTATTATTGAAAGGAAGCATTTAGTGGAGTTTAATACTATCATTTATCATTTTGTATTTGTATGCCTTAGATAAACCTAAACCGTTGAAAGGAAGTGGAGAAGTAAGTGTGAGAATAAAGATGGAATTTAAGGCACTAAAAGCTAACTCTTGCATGGAACGAAACATGATAAGTTCACAAAATAATTGAATGCATTTAAGTCATGAAACTTTAAAAGCTCTTAGAAGCTTTAAAATGAGGCTATAGTGGTTTGCCATGTTCGATATAGATATATATTCACAACAATCACAATTGAGAGTTAATGTAATTAAACTTATAATTGTACGAACAGACCCTAATTGACAATATTACCTACTAAGTCTAATTAAGCACACCCTACATAAAATGACATCTTTTGAGTCTATACGCACTTAAATGGTGATGGATTTTGAAAAGATTTCAAATGCTTCATGTCCATGTTCCATTGACGTTGAATATCTTCTACAATCCTGCTAGTAGCATCCATGGATGTACCCAGTAAGCCACGTCTTGTGAAACCAATGGCGTATAATCCACACTCACCTTTCCAACCTTGAGGGAATGACTTGGTGGGGAACCCATCTTCTTTGGAGAATAAGTTTGTATCCTAAAACAAAATCATGAAGAAATCAAAACTCTTACCAAGGCTTTCCTGTATTATTAGTTAATTAATCTTATGATACATATATCAAATACATTCAAGTTATAGCATACCTTTAGCTAAGTACCCACATTACTTCTATAACCCGTAGCTAAAATAATAGCATCAAATTTCTCAGTTCTCTCATCTTCAAACTCCACATTATCGCATGATAGTCTCTTTATTTCTGGATAAACCTAGATCAAGATTCGGTCTTTTCATTGGTAATGCTATTTATGTCGCTAAATATATCTTGGTGACAAACACATGTGGTCATAATATTTTTTTTAACCACTGATGAGAAAAAAATATAAATAATAAATGGATAAGTAAGAACTTTGATGTCCCCAATTCTGATCTTTACTGAGACCGAGTCTATTTCGTCTCCAATTATGAAATGGGATGCCAAAAGCAAGAATTAGTTGACGACTCGAACAGGGAGCCATTTGAGCAACCACATGGACAGTCCAAACGTTGATCTACAAAGCACCTCTTGTGACAATACCTGCAACTAAAAGTTGATCATCCAAACTTATTAGTTACTTCCACAATCAAAAAGGTTATCAAAGTCAATTGAAATAAGCATGCAAACAAAGTCCAAAAAGAAAATGAAAGCAAAGCTGAACACACATATATATAGTTAGGGACGTCAAATAGAGAATCAAAAGTTTGTTGGTCCGATGTTGTTGGATGGACACTTATTTATACTTGAATGTGCTTATGTAACTTATGAATATAAAAAGACTAAGTAAAGTCACTCATTTTAATTACATGACCTTTCGTTTGTAAAAGGTGTTAAAAGCTTCAAATGGAGCTCCTGATTAATGAATTTTTTAGCTTAATTTGAATAATAAAGTTTCTTAGCTTATGCCATAAATGCTAGCATTCAACATGCAACTCATTCAATAAGCAAGGCTTTAGACATTCCAACTTAAAAGCTCTTAAAAGCTTCATAATAAGCTCCGCATGTTCTATATTCATTAGCTTAAACTACATATTTAAGTTTCTTAGCTTGTGGCATTAATGCTCACATTCAATNGGTTGAGAAATAAAGAAAGAGTTGTTGGAAGACCAAAAGGCTTCTGTTATTATTGAAAGGAAGCATTTAGTGGAGTTTAATACTATCATTCGTCATTTTGTATTTGTATGCCTTAGATAAACCTAAACCGTTGAAAGGAAGTGGAGAAGTAAGTGTGAGAATAAAGATGGAATTTAAGGCACTAAAAGCTAACTCTTGCATGGAACGAAACATGATAAGTTCACAAAATAATTGAATGCATTTAAGTCATGAAACTTTAAAAGCTCTTAGAAGCTTTAAAATGAAGCTATAGAGGTTTGACATGTTCGATATAGATATATATTCACAATTGACAATATTACCTACTAAGTCTAATTAAGCACACCCTACATAAAATGACATCTTTTGAGTCTATACGCACTTAAATGGTGATGGATTTTGAAAAGATTTCAAATGCTTCATGTCCATGTTCCATTGACGTTGAATATCTTCTACAATCCTGCTAGTAGCATCCATGGATGTACCCAGTAAGCCACGTCTTGTGAAACCAATGGCGTATAATCCACACTCACCTTTCCAACCTTGAGGGAATGACTTGGTGGGGAACCCATCTTCTTTGGAGAATAAGTTTGTATCCTAAAACAAAATCATGAAGAAATCAAAACTCTTACCAAGGCTTTCCTGTATTATTAGTTAATTAATCTTATGATACATATATCAAATACATTCAAGTTATAGCATACCTTTAGCTAAGTACCCACATTACTTCTATAACCCGTAGCTAAAATAATAGCATCAAATTTCTCAGTTCTCTCATCTTCAAACTCCACATTATCGCATGATAGTCTCTTTATTTCTGGATAAACCTAGATCAAGATTCGGTCTTTTCATTGGTAATGCTATTTATGTCGCTAAATATATCTTGGTGACAAACACTTGTGGTCATAATATTTTTTTTTTAACCACGGATGAGAAAAAAATATAAATAATAAATGGATAAGTAAGAACTTTGATGTCCCCAATTCAAATCTTTACTGAGCGATTCTATTTCGTCTCCAATTATGAAATGGGATGCCAAAAGCAAGAATTGGTTGACGACTCGAACAGGGAGCCATTTGAGCAACCACATGGACAGTCCAAACGCTGATCTACAAAGCACCTCTTGTGACAATACCTGCAACTAAAAGTTGATCATCCAAACTTATTAGTTACTTCCACAATCAAAAAGGTTATCAAAGTCAATTGAAATAAGCATGCAAACAAAGTCCAAAAAGAAAATGAAAGCAAAGCTGAACACACATATATATAGTTAGGGACGTCAAATAGAGAATCAAAAGTTTGTTGGTCCGATGTTGTTGGATGGACACTTATTTATACTTGAATGTGCTTATGTAACTTATGAATATAAAAAGACTAAGTAAAGTCACTCATTTTAATTACATGACCTTTCGTTTGTAAAAGGTGTTAAAAGCTTCAAATGGAGCTCCTGATTAATGAATTTTTTAGCTTAATTTGAATAATAAAGTTTCTTAGCTTATGCCATAAATGCTAGCATTCAACATGCAACTCATTCAATAAGCAAGGCTTTAGACATTCCAACTTAAAAGCTCTTAAAAGCTTCATAATAAGCTCCGCATGTTCTATATTCATTAGCTTAAACTACATATTTAAGTTTCTTAGCTTGTGGCATTAATGCTCACATTCAATGGGGGAACTCATTCTTTATATATATATAGATATAGATATAGATATAGGTTTACATCATCTCCTAGTAAGGGTGTGTATATATAGTATAGTCATATACCATCGTGCACACACATGACATAAATCTTATTATATACTGTCAATCTATTTCTATTTTTATTATTTAAGCATGAAAATTGTATATTATCTAATTTTAATAATACAATATTTAAGAATGTAAAATTTTATTTTGGCATGCTTAAGACTGTGTGATGTATACGTGAAGTTGTTAATCAAGATTTATTTATAACAATATGTAAAATATTTTATATTTGTATATTTATAATACTCATGCATGCACAGGCCTTTACAAAAAGAAAAAAAAAAATCTTTATATATTAATATCGATTAATATTTTATTTTGTTGGACGGAGGATTTAACTATGTTTAATTAACATGATTTTTTCTAAATTTAACTATTGATATGATTTTTAGACATTGTAAAATTATAATGTTTAATATCACATAATGACCTTTAAAAAATTGATTTTTTAGATACTCTTACTTAAACTTTAAAAAGAAATTACATGCATCGTTACGTATGCAGAATCTTGTATATTCATTTTCATCCCATAGAAACCAGTGGGATCGTGCATTTATTTTGGTTATTCCTATTAATATGCAATTCCCGCTAATTTGGAAATACGTGTATGCGCGGATTGAACTTATAAAAAACAATAACATATTCCCGACATCCTTAACTAACCTCACAAAGAGAAAATAACGTGAGTTATTCATATACGTACAATCTCTTTTATTCATTTTACAGTAACTCGTCCTTTCATTTATATTTAAATAATTTTATATATGTTTCTTTTTAAAAATATAACATCTAGAGATTATTTATTAAATTTATAAAGGTAATAAAAAACGTGAGAAATGATAAGTTTATTTAAGCCTATATAATTTATTTAAAATTTAACAACTAACATTTATTACTTACCCTTTTTTTTCACTTTATTTTAATTTATTTCTTTACAAAATTTACACATATATTTTTACACATAACTTTTTATGAGATGAAATTCAGATGATTTAACCAAATTTTTCTAATTTTAATTTTCTGTTATCCAATTCAAAGCCTGGCAAAATCAAGTTCGAGGCCCAAATTAAAAAACCTCCAAGATTTGACTTTGTATGTTCTCTTTCTCTTATATACTGTAATAAAAGATCTACTTTTTCACATCCGTATCTAATTCTTTGTTTGTTAGGTCATGAGTAATTTAGTCAGCCTTTTTTCCTTAAGATTTATAACTAAAGAGTGAAAACTACATTATAAATGTATACAAATTACAAATTGAGTATGCAAGCTGATGCCTGATGGCATATTTTTTAAAGATGTTTCTTGATTTGCTAAACTCGATAAAAAAAAATAGTGCAATTATTTAACAAGCTAGTTGCATGTGGAACGTGAAAGAAACTTTCTCACGTACGTAAAGGAATTGAATTTGTTCAACGGAATGTTGATTCAAGTGCATGTGACAATACCTCTATATATTCCTTAACCTGTTATTTGGATCATTCATATCACAATTCACAAAACACATACAAAAATCACACATCACAAATTTCTTCATCAAAATGGCGCAAATTGTTTACTCGTTGCTGTTTTTCACTATCATGATCTTCGGGTTTTCTGGCACGGTTGAGTCTCGCTCCGCTGCAAGGGTATATCTAGAGGCACAGTGTCGGACAACATTATATCGTGATCTATGTGTTAGAACTCTTTTACCTTATGTATCGAAGGACGTACTAGGCCCCCAACAATTAGCTCAAGTTTCACTAGTCGTGTGCCTATCAAAAGCTAGGACCACAAAGGAGTATGTCAATATGGTGGCAAAACATTTCAACGAAACTAGGAGTTCCAGAGACAACACAGCCGTTGAGGAGTGTTTACGTCAAATCAACTATGGAGTAGACCAAATAACATTAGCAGTTAAGGAGTTCCAGAAAATGGGAAAGGACAGGGAAGAAAATTTCGTGTCGCATGAGGGTAACGTGGTAAGTTGGATCAGTGCTGCTCTAACAAATGCTGATTTGTGCGTCGATGGATTATTGGGGGATGGAATCGGCGGTAGAGAAAAGGCTACGATCAAAGTGAAGTTTATGAACGTGAAGCAACTTGCTAGTAATTCGCTTGCTATGTTTAATCGTTTTACTTCACGACACCGTGCTTCTCACATCGTCAAAAATCCCTAAATCTTGTTACTCCTCTATCTACACACATATATAGATTTACAAGTTATTATAGATATGAAGGTTAATTTCATAATGTAAAACTAGTTCTTGACTTCTTGTCATTCTGTTTTTCTATGTATTCTATACTTTATAGTAAATACTATATTCATAACGTCGACGGTGATTGTGAATTTGATGAGAAATATACGAATTCTTTAAGCATTTACATCATCTCTATCTATGTGTCACCATCATACGATGTTCATCTTACCTTTATCGCCAATCATTTATCTTTTTTTCTTTTCTTTTTTTCATTTTCTTTCCTTATCAGAACACAATTCCTTTCAAATAAGCCAACTTATTAGCTTATCAAACCATTAACAAATGATTCTAATTCCTAAACTTATGAGACTGCTAATCAAAAGAGTTAATTAAGAAGTTCATTCTCATAATTTACATACAAAGTCATCTTTCGTCTTTAATCTTCAATAAGACAATAATAACACTGGCCAATAACTAGGTCTGAGCAACGGGTCAAACCCGAACCGAACCGAACCGACCAAATCAACCCAACCTGACCGAAAATCGATGTTGAGAAAAATGTGAACCGTGAACCGAACCGAACCAAAGTTAACATAGCGAAACCAAAACCGAATCGAAACCAAACCAAACCGATAGTTTAGGTGTATTTTTCATGGTTTTGACCCTAATCAAACCGAGTAAAAGCGAAATCGAAAACCATAATTATATAAAACCGAAAACCAAACCAAATAACGTCGGTTTGGTTTTTTATTGATTTTACTCGGCTCTAGTGGCCTTTTGGCTTTTGTAAAAACCATTCTCTAATTCCTTGCCAGGCGAAAGTTTATACATGAGCTTGTGAGTTTTCCTCTTATATTTCATTTATTAAGGGAGTATTTGTTTCAGCTTATATAGTTTGACTTATAGCTTATTTAAGTTTAGGCTTATGTAATACTTTATACAAAATATATGAGTGTTATGTAATACTTTATGCAAAATATATGAGTGTCTTCACTTTTTAACTTTGACCGTAAATTAGGAGTATTTTATTTGTGTTATGTAATACTTTATGCAAAATATATGAGTGGATTGAGTTTCAAATGTATTTTCATTGGTATAATTTTTATTAAGTATTACATAACAAAAATGAAATAATCGAACGAAGGTCAAAGTTGAAAAGAAAAGACTTCTGCACATTTATTTAGGGACTGAGGGAGTATAACATAATAAACTTATATAAACCGAAAAGATTCAAAATAAGTCACAAAAAGTAAACTTATAAAACATAAGCTCAAAATCAAATAAGCCAGAAGTCAAATATATTAGCCGAAAAAAACACCCTTAATCTTATTTTCAACTTATTTTTTGAGTTTACAAACTTGTTTCGCCTCTAAATCATAATAAACTAATAAACAGTGTTGCAAAAATCGGTCGAATCGGCCGATTAATTAGTAATCGGCCCAGGACCTTGGAGAGAATTCCACGGAAATCGGCCGAGTCAAGAAAATCAGCCGATTAATTGGTAAAAAATCGCTAATCGGCCCCAGACCGCCGGAGTACCGGTTCACGATTTTTGCAACGTTGCTAATAAACCAATAAAACTAAAATCATAGTACTTCTTTTTAAAATAATTTTTTTTTGATTAAAAAAAACGATTATAAAATATATAAAACCTGATATCATCCGATCCGCCTCTCACACCTGAATACAAAAAGTAAAACACATCAAATCAAAGCGCGGGAAGATCTTCTCACATCTCTTCTCTAATAATAATAATAATAATGGCGTCAATTGAAGACAGAACAAAAGCTTCATCTCCATTACCGAATTTAGAACAAGAAGAAGACGAAGAACATGATTCTAAAGAACTCGTGCTGCAGAGATACTTTTTACAAGAGTGGAAGCTTGTCAAGTCTATCTTAAACGACATCGTTTCGAACGGCAGAGTCGTTGATCTTTCCAATGTTCATAAGATCCGTTCAATTGTAATGTTCATTTCATTTCAATTTTATTAGTTAGTTAGTATTTATAAATTTATTATTATGAGATGCTATTTTATTGTGTTTGTTTCGGCTTATATAGCCGGCTTATGGCTTATTTGGTTTTCGGCTTATGTTTCGTAAGCTCACTTTTTGTGGCTTTTTTTGAAACTTTTCGGCTTATGTATGTTTATTATGACCTGAAAAGTGAGCTTATGAAGCATAAGCTCAAAAGTCAAAACCAAATAAACATGTATAAGCCGAAAAGTTTAAAAATAAGCCGCAAAAAAGTGAGCTTATGAAACATAAGCTGAAAACCAAATAAGCCATAAGCCGGCTATATAAGCTGAAACAAACACCCCCTTAGTCATTGGAGAGAAAATGTGTGATTAGATTATAACAAGTTAGCTTAGGGAGTGTTTGGGAATGTGTTTTCAAAACAGATTACGGCGTCTGCAGAAGTGCCTTTTTTTTAAAAAAATCGTAGTCCAAACACTATTTTCTGATATGCTCCTTTGAATAAACATTAATCAGAGAATGTACTCCAAAATGCAACCCCAAACAGAGTCTTAGTTTAGGTGTTAGTTGTGTGATTGGTTGTGTTTTGAATTTCTATTAGGTAGAGTTTAGTGTTGAATTTGGAGCTCGTTTGGTTTGGATTTGTAGAATGGCTGACTGGCTGTTACACAAATGGATTACTGTTATTGTAGCGCCTTACTTTAGCTTTTTATTGGAGAATAAGCTGTGCATTGTATGTTGAGTATGTTCGGTTACTCATTAGCATTTCTATTTTTATTAGTTTTAGTGCGTGGAATGGATTCAAAGCTTTTATCAGTTTGAATTGTATAACTGTTTTTCACTGAATAATGTTTAGAATAGATTCATAACATTTATGATGAGTTTTTACGTTTCATGGTGATTTAGGTTGAGTGTTAGCTGTGTGGTTGATGGTTTGATGTTTTATTGGGAGATTTCGTCATTCTTTGAAAATGTGCTGAAAAGTGAGTTCATATTGAAACCAAAACATGCGTGAATGAATCGTAGGCTGTGCTTGCATATCGTAAATGATGGGTGATTGACAAAATAAGAATTGATGAACTTTAGTTTTCCTGTCACAAACGTTAGATGGCATTAACATAAGCCAATGCATTGTTGATTTAGACAAAGACCTTATATCTGTATTTTTTTACCCTAAAATCAAAATGCAGTCTTTATTGTATGTTCTCATTTTCATAATTCAACCAGTAACTGGACAAGAACGAAGAGATATCCATATATATGTTACTACTTACTAGTGACGAGCCATGTGTCAATTGTACATAGGATTTTGATACTTGTAAGAATATGAAGCAGTCATGTGTAGTTTCTTTTACTCAGAAGTTATAATCTTCAGCGAATCTTCTTATTTGGTCTTTATAAAACTACACTAATTGAATCATAATGTTTTACTATTCTATTTCAGTCTATGTCGATGTAAAGAAGAAATCACTATTCTGTCTTTTTTTTTTTTTTTTTTTTTTTTTTTTTTTTTTTTTTTTTGAAAAAATTTTTTTT
>LBNU01026679.1:0-48416 GCA_014162995.1 Artemisia annua | reverse complement strand
CCTAGCAACTAAGAATGCACTACTTATGGCCGGTCTCCATGTTTTACGTTTGCTTAAATGAACCTACAGCAGCTGCAATTGCTTATTGGGCTACACCAAAATGCTTACAAAAAGTGGTGAATTAAACGTGGCTATCTTTGATTTGGGTGGATACTTTGACGTCTCTGTCTCACCATCATAGCAGGGAGGTTTGAGGTGAAAGCTTCTGGTGGGAACACTCATTTGGGTGGTGAGGAACTTTGATAACCGAATGGAATACTTTGTGGCAAGAATTCAACAGGAATACAAGAAGATATAAGCGGGAACTTAGAGCTTTAGGAACGGTTGAGGGTTGCTTTGAGAGAGCAAAGAGGGATTCTATCTTCAAACGACCAAACTTTCATAGAATTATTGTTATATGATGTGTTGATTTTTCTCCTCAAAACTAAACGTGCCAAATTTGAGGAGCTGAATATGACTTTTTCAACAAATGTATGGCTGTCTGTGCAAGGTTGCTTAGATGATGCGCAATTGGAGAAGAATAGAGTGGATGAGGTGGTTATAGTTGGCGGGTCGACCCGGATTCCAAAGGTCCAAAGAATGTTGCAGGATTTCTTTGGTGGTAAGGACCTCTGCAAGACTATCAATCCAGATGAGGCTGTTGCATATGGTGCAGCAGTTTTGGCTGCAAAACTGAATGGCATGGGCAATCAAATGGTTCGAGATTTAATGTTATTGGATGTCACCCCTCTTTCACTTGGTTGGGAGGCACGTGGAGAAGTCATGGTTGTCGTGATCCCAAAAAACACACCCATCCCTGTTATGAAGGACTCAATTGCAAGGACAACTAGTGACTACCAAGATAGCTTTCTTTTCAAGGTCTATCAGGGTGAGAGAAGTCGATCGACGGACAACTGTTTACTAGGTGAATTTGAGCTTTCCAACCTCCCTCTTGCCCCAAGGGGTGTTACAAAAGCAAGGATTCAATTTGACATTGATGCTGATGGTATCCTAAAAGTTTCTGCTGAAGAACCAACCACCCGTCAGAAGAACAACATCACAATCACAAACGACAATGGAAGACTTACAAAGGATGAAATTGATAAAATGTTGGAAGATGCAGAAAGATACAAATATGACGATCAACAATACAAAAAGAAGGCAGAGGCTTATAATGCGTTGGAAGATTACATTTATGCTATAAAAACAAAATTGAAGGATGGCAACATCAGGTGCAAGCTATTTCTGGAAGATCTGAAGAAGATGGATGATGTGGTTGTGGAGGCAATGAACTGGCTTGATGTGAATAAGGTAGCCGAAATCAATGTGATAGAGGACAAGAAGAAAGAACTTGAACGTATATGCAACTCCATAATTGGTCAGTTCATGTCAGGAATATGAAGCTGCATAAAACTATCTTTTGAAGCCCAAGCAGTGTCATTATGATAAAGTCTTTAATACTCTTTTCTTTCACTATTATTGGAAGCTGGTTTTTAATTTATCTGCATTATCTTTTTTAATCTAAAGAGGTTTAATCTCAATGTATGTTTTGTGATGAGGTTGTGCTTGATTCGCATCCCCTTATGTCACTCTTATTATCTTTTGTGCTGCAGTGTCATTTCAGTGATGGGGGTAGAAAGTTAATGATCGGGTTGTTATGAGTATTTGTTGTGTTGGGATAGCGCTGTATTACTGAACATAATCTGTCATGCACTATCAATGTATGTAAACTGTGTTGCAACGCCGTTCAAGGTACCAATTTTAAATAGTTAGCTAGCTGATTTTACCTTCCCGTTCAAGGTACCAATTTTAAATAGTTAGCTAGCTGATTTTACCTTCTAACAGGTTAAGCTATAAAATTTAAGTATTTAACCATAAAAGGATGTGCCAAATGGTTTGAAAATCATCTAAAGACATTACATGTCTACAACATTCATTGGAAGAACGATAGCAGAGATGCGTTTGTGGCGATCCAATTGTTTTTGTAACATGTTACCCAACTTACTCAACCAGTTTATTTTGTGAACTAGAAAAAGCCACCCAAAATTAATTTGCCATAATCTAATACGTATGTAATTAGAAGAGGTGGTGCATTTGCTGGTCATTGTGTATTCTTGTGGGTTAGATCAGGTTAAGTTCAACTTAAATTCTTTATGCTCTCTTTTGTGCTCTTTTCCATTTAGTTATAAAAAGTAACATAAAAGCGTGCATCCGGTTTGAACAAAACTAGACTGAACTAGATGAAACGTAACCAATATCGAAGAACAAAACTAATAGGAAAAATTATTGAGTCAGTTAAGATCATTGTGGTCTCGATAAACCCATTTGGCACCAAATAGGACTAGTTAACCAGATAACTACGTGATCATTTCAAGTAGAGTATGCATATATTTTCTCTATAACGATATTTAATTATTATTCTGATTATTCTGATTATCTGCTGTTGTATTATAGCAAAGGATGGTTCGTGTATAACTTAAAATCTTGAAGGTTGAAAAGTGTAAATATTAAAAAAAAAAAAAAAAAAAAAAAAAAAAAAAAAAAAAAAACCTAATTAGAATAAAGGATAACATCTGCAGCTATATTCCCTTCGAGGAACGCTTTTTTTTTATTTTTTTTTTTTTTTTTGGGTAAAGGGCCAGTAAATAATATTAAAACCGAAAAATTTAAGTACAAATAAAATATGGCTGAGATACCATATTTACCTCAAGCTACGCAGCTTGATAAACATCTAATACTAGTGCTTATGACATGCCATAAGCACTTACAACTCTAGGAACAAAAGATGTACCTAAGACAAACAATCAACTGAAACAAGCTAACCAGCAGCTACCGTGAAAGATGAAGTTTCACCGATATGTGGATTATTAAATAAGTTAGCCAATTCATCATACATATTTTCAACAAATTCTTCATCATCTTCTTCATCCATCACCAATGCAGCATACGGATTAGATGTAGTAATATTAGGTTCCTTTGAGGTAGTGCCAGTAGACTTCAACATAAACGACGAATTAGAAGCTTTACCCATAGAAGTATTACCCTTCTTAGGTTCACTCGTTGCCGCTTTTGGGACATATTTGACATTCTATTTAACCGATGGACCAATAAACCGATTACCATTAGTAGACTTGGTTTTACCCTTCTTTTTATTCTTACCCGCCCCATTTGGAAACCGTCTTTATCCAGCACCACACTTGAACTAACAACATGTGGACTAGAAACAACAGGAGGATTCACCACCTTTTTAGGACATTGATCATGAGTGTGACCAAAAATCATGCATACATTACACCTGGCAGGTCTCCATTCATACTCAACACGGATAGTAGCTTTAGTAAAACCCTCCCCAGAAAGTGAAGGAAAACCAATAGTAACAACATCCACTAGATCAGCTTCAGAGTTGATCTCAATAAGACACCTAGCAAAGCTACTTCTTCCTCACGAATCCTTACAAATAGAGCTCGTATAAGAATCAAGCATAATAGGTTTTCCAATAAACGTAGCAATCAAACTAATACCATTCTCTTCAAACACTTGAAGAGGAACATCATGCAATTTAATCCATACCGGAATACGAGTCAATTCTTCCTTATGTAGACAAGTATCCATAGACCATTTCTTAAGGATTATTGGAGATTTACGTATCATCCACGGACCACCTTCCAAAACAGCTTCTAACCCAGCTAATGTATCGAATTTAAAGAAAAAGAAACCTTTGGAATTCATCATAATCTTTTTCAACCCATGTTTCCCCCAGTTATTCCTAGCATAATATTAAACAACCGGAAACACCATCCTATTTCCAATAAAATAACCATACAATTGTGTTCCAACCGTGTACTAACCTTTTCAACCACTTCGGGGGATAGATATGTTAACACCTTCAAAAATGGGTTCAGCAACCAGTGGACGAGACGAAGTATCAATAATAGGTTGAGCATCCCTCAAACCTGCAGCTCCAACGTAAGATGTACCATTAGTATTGATGTCCACAACTTGGACAATAGGAGACTCATCAGTAGGTTTTGGAGTCGTAGATTTAGCTTTAATTTCAGCCACAAAAGCATTCCACAAATCTTCAAGAGCATCTGTAACCATTGTGCGAGCATTACTATCTAATTCAGCCCATACCAGATATTTACCAGCCTCACAACTCAAAGTGAACTCATTAATGTCCTCTTGTGTACTAAGCGAGACACCAAATAGAGCAACAATATAGTCATGCTTCATCTTGATTAAAGATTCCGTATTAGTTACCTTATTTGCAGCATGTGGAACCGGCTCCACATACCCTTCACGAATGTTATCATCAACCTGAACAGGAGGACGAGTTAAGTGTAGACTGCGTCGCCACACCTGTAACACCCTTAAGTCGAGACTTCTTATGTTTCCTCACAGTCACATTTTCAACAAATCGGCATTCTTCTCTCCCAAATCCAACATCATTAAATCCAATAACCACAAATCAACATAAACAAAAGAACGGAAACAACTGGTCTTCAACAGTACCGAGAAAACCCTAATTGAAAACTAGGGTTTATAATCCTTCAAAGCGCATTAAAACTTACATGTTGTAGTAATGACTTCCAATTGATAGTGATGTCTCGAATTAATACTCAATCGTAATTATGATAGGAATAAAATTCTACCAGGCGATTGTGAAAAACCCTAAAGAAAGTAGAACTGTAGGCTACTAAATAACATATAACACATATCAAACTTGTGGTATGGATCGAATGGAAAAGAAAGAAAGAAGAAAGTTAGAGAGAGAAGTTAGAGAGAGAAAGTTGAAACCTTGAGAGAAAACCAAAAAAAAAGAAAAATAGATTATGAGAAGGTTCAACCCTCTCCAAGGGTGGAGAGGGCTATTTATACTTACACTTACTATTTGCCTCTACTAGGCTGTGGATCGGGCTGACAGTGGGTAAAGACCCGACCCGACTCCATAAATACTAACTAATACTAAATCTACGTATTAACTAATATGATAAATACTACGAGCTATACAATGCTTTAAAGTACTTGGGGTGACCGAATCTTTTACCGGAAAAACGTATTCCTAACAATCTCCCCCTAAGGGAGGTCACCCCAGAAATTAAGTCTTGAGTTCTAGCATTGAGATCTTCGTAGATGTCTTTGTAGCTCGTAGTTGTTGATTCTTCAGTGAAATGAGCTTTGTGCTTTCAGCAGCGGACTCAAGATGACTTGGTTGATGTTGTAGGATGATCTTTGGCATTTCTTCATGTTCATCATCCAAATTAAGTAGCTTCAAGTCATCTTTGAGTGGAAGTGTCTCTTTGTGATGTTGTGATTGTCTTTGTGTTGTCATGCTCACACTTTTCTGGATCATGATCTTCTGCATCAGAGTTGTGGAAGCATAGTTGAAGCCCATTCCATGATCATGATTTCTTTAGNATCCAAATTAAGTAGCTTCAAGTCATCTTTGAGTGGAAGTGTCTCTTTGTGATGTTGTGATTGTCTTTGTGTTGTCATGCTCACACTTTTCTGGATCATGATCTTCTGCATCAGAGTTGTGGAAGCATAGTTGAAGCCCATTCCATGATCATGATTTCTTTAGATTTGATGTTGAAGTGTAAACATGAGGTGATGAATTGGCATCTTTTCAGCAATCAGCAGCAATCGTCAACTTCTTTGTCTCTGGTGGGAATACGCCTTTCCAACATGCCCATACATCTTTGTTGAGTGAATTTCCATGGTTGAATAGTTCGGACGGCTCCTTCTAGATGTCGGTATGAACATGTGGAACTAGAGTGATGGTGGTGAAAATGATAAGTTTGGTATGTTGAGCTGCATAAAACTTGGTTAGTAATAAACATACCAGCACTTACAAGTTCGGACTTCGAGATCGTCAACAGCATAGTGTGAAGACTTTCTCTAATCCTTACCAAGGCCGTTCCTAATCGGATGCCCCCGAAAGGGCTTTCACTGACATACCGAAGTACACCAACGATTAGGTGAGTCGCTGGAGATCACCCCATGACTGTAGACCTTTTGAAACACCACCGCGAACACTAAGCGTAATCCACAAGAGATTACCGAAGTGACCTGCTGTCAGGGCTGTTTGATGTTGACCCTGGCAGGAGTTTCCACTCAATCATCGGGAAATACATATGTATATTCCCTCATAAGTGTTCTTGGCAGATTGCTAAGATCTGCGTAGGACTCAAAATATTACATCTGGTGTCCTTAATGTTTGAACAGTCAGTGTAGAAGTATCAAGTGTTCCTAAGAGATCTTTTGATGCATCTCGTGGAGCTAGAATCGATAAGTGCAATTCTGGTTATCCTATGCGGAGACTAGGGAGGGGTCTCCTGTTTCAATATCAACTAGCTCTAAGAGACAAGTCGATAGATTACACCGGTTCCCCGTGAGAATGAAACAAGCTCTTTTAAGAGAACTTGAGTGTCTGGAAGGTTTAGTGCAGTGCGTCACTAGGTCCATGACGTCTTTTCTTCAATACCGATGTTACCTTGGTAACAATCAGTAGCATATGAGTTGAACCCGGTTTCTGCCCTAAGGTTGAATAATTGGAGGGCTATTTCTTTTCACCCTTTCTCATTTCATTTCTTTTTAATTCTTCAACCCCTTCAGTGCTTACCAAGACTTCATTACTAGAACCTTGTTGGGTTTGTTCCAGTCCTAGCTCAATCTCAGTCGGCACTCTTCCCTTTCTCACTTTTCTCCTTTTTTCAATCATTCCTAAGGACTTCTAATCTATCTATTGGATTGTCCCTGGGAAGATCCCTATGGTTCTGGTGGATCATGGGAACATATACCTAACCTTACCATCCTTATAACTCCATGCATTAAATTAAAGTGGTCGGTCTTTTGGTATCTTTCCACAATCGCCATATAACCAAATCATTGAAAATTCTCTCAAAGTGTTTATGATAAAGAAACACATTTTGTTAACATTTTGAGAGTTTTATCATTTTTCAAATGCTCCCCCTTTACATGTGCTCATAGGTTTTTGATTGAAATTTGCACATGTCGGGGTGAGTTGCACTTTTGAATTGATCTATTTGATGTTGAAGTGTAAGCATGAGGTGATGAATCGGCATCTTTCAGCAATCAGCAGCAACCGTCAACTTCTTTGTCTCTGGAGGGAATACGCGTTTCCAACATGCCCATACATCTTTGTTGAGTGAATTTCCATGGTTGAATAGTTCTGACGGCTCCTTTCAGATGTCGGTATGAGCATGTGGAACTAGAGTGATGGTGGTGAAAATGATAAGTTTGGTATGTTGAGCTGCATAAAACTTGGTTAGTAATAAACATACCAGCACTTACAAGTTCGGACTTCGAGATCGTCAACAGCATAGTGTGAAGACTTTCTCTAATCCTTACTAAGGCCGTTCCTAATCGGATGCCCCCGAAAGGGCTTTCACTGACATACCGAAGTACACCAATGATTAGGTGAGTCGCTGGAGATCACCCCACGACTGTAGACCTTTTGGAACACCACCACGAATACTAAGCATAATCCACAAGAGATTACCGAAGTGACCTGCTGTCAGGGCTGTTTGATGTTGACCCTGGCAGGAGTTTCCACTCAATCACTGGGAAATACGTATGTATATTCCCTCATAAGTGTTCTTGGTAGATTGCTAAGATCTGCGTAGGAATCAAAATATTACAACTGGTGTCCTTAATGTTGAACAACCAGTGTAGAAGTATCAAGTGTTCCTATGAGATCTTTTGATGCATCTCGTGGCTCTAGACTCGATAAGTGCAATTTGGTTATCCTATTCGGAGACTAGGGAGGGGTCTCCTGTTTCAATATCAACTAGCCCTAAGAGACAAGTCGATAGATTACACTGGTTCCCCGTGAGAATGAAACAAGCTCTTTTAAGAGAACTTGAGTGGCTGGAAGGTTTAGTGCAGTGCGTCACTGGGTCCATGACGTCTTGTCTTTAATACCGATGTTACCTTAGTAACAATCAGTAGCATATGAGTTGAACCCGGTTTCTGCCCTAAGGTTGAATAATTGGAGGGCTATTTCTTTTCACCCTTTCTCATTTCAATTCTTTTTAATTCTTCAACCCCTTCAGTGCTTACCGAGACTTCATTACTAGAACCTTGTTGGGTTTGTTCCGGTCCTAGCTCAATCTTAGTCGGCACTCTTCCCTTTCTCACTTTTCTTCTTTTTTGCAATCGTTCCTAAGGACTTCTAATCTATCTATTGGATTGTCCCTGGGAAGATCCCTCCGGTTCTGGTGGATCATGGGAACACATACCTAACCTTACCATCCTTATAACTCCATGCATTAAAGTAAATTGGTCGGTCTTTTGGTATCTTTCCACAATCGCCATATAACCAGATCATTGAAAATTCTCTCAAAGTGTTTATGATTAAGAAACACATTTTATTAACACTTTGAGAGTTTTATAACTTTTCAAATGCTCCCCCTTAACATGTGCTCATAGGTTTTAGATAGAAATTTGCACATGTCGGGGTGAGTTGCACTTTTGAATTGATTCACTCTTAATAGACATATACCCTAGGGACAAGTTTACGTTGTTTAGTTAAAGGGATCCATTATCAGCTTTTAGGTGATAACTAGCTCTAATAACTAACTTGAAGTTGTTAACATTCCTTAAAAAGGAAGTTAGACCCGTCAAAGTATACATCTAAGAAGAGCTTCTCGAAACGGTACTTTCTACTTAGACCAGTCCTCTTCAAGACACACTTACATCACTGGTTAGACCAGCTTGAAATTATTATCCGGCCAGGACTAGTCCTTTCGATTCACGACATTACATGTTTCGTCAATTCATGAGTCAAATCTGAGTCATAACTAATTCACGGTTTCTACTTGTTGTTGTAGAAACACGCGAGCGACTCTTAGCCACTTGCTCCCCCTCAATATGTGCCTTGATGGATACAATTTGAAAGTTTTAAAAACTTTAGCACATACGGTTAAAACTTTAGCACATACGGGAGAGCGTACATTTGAGATCATTTATTCACTTCCTCCCCTTCAATATGTGCTTTGATTAAAATTTAAAAACTTCAAGAATTTTAGCACATACGGGAGAGCGTACCTTTGAGTCCAAAAACATCACGTTTAAAATCAGATTTCATATTTTAAATCACATTCTCTCCCCCGATCAAAAAATTTCAAATCTTTTGAGATTTTGTGATCCCAATTGATTTAAATGATTTTAGAAGAAAAATGGGAGAAAATGTGGTAAAATTTTATCATGTACTGATTTTTGAGACACTTTTTCACTGCTGCTGGTGCACAAAGTTTTCAAAGGTGCAGAAATTTTGAGCAAATACGCTCCCCCTCAATTGATGACCCGTTTTCAATTTAACGTGTTGTGGTCATTAAGTTGAGCGGCAAGGTATTTGTGAAAATTTAAGTCCAATAGCCACCTTGTAAACCACAAAAACTCTCTTGAAGAATCATAAAGAGAGAGATTTTGGGATGAAAGAAGACTTCTCTTCTTTTACTAGAAGTGATGCACTGAAACGTACATCAAATCGAGGAAACATGGATATAAAGTAATCCATGCCCGAGTGAACTTCACTCGGTGAGGGGAACAATCATCTTTGAGGCGACGAGTTTTCCCCATGGATAAGAGCGGGGTGCTATCTGACGTAATAGCAAGCCGATAAGACATGTTTTAGCTGGTTAATATAACTCCTGCTCGAGCTTCACTTAAAGTCCTATGCCATCAATGAATGATATTCATAGAAGTTTAAAATGTTATCGATAAACAGAAGACATGCCTAGGATGAAGCTATTTTTGTATTTTGTGTTTTTCAGATTTTTATGGTTTTTCTAGGTTTTATATTTTTGTATTTTTCTTTTGATTTTAAAAAGAATATGTACAAGGATATGTGAAGCAAATCCATTACTCGTCATTTTCCTCCTAAAGACTTTTGAGTGAATCAGGAGAGAGACTCTTCATTCCAAGGCGCGGGAGAATGAATTGAAACCGATCTCTGGGAAGTGCCTTAGTTAAGATGTCAGCCAGTTGAAATTCTGTCCTTACAAAGTAAAGTTCCACAATTTCCTTTTCCACTTGTTCCCTGATGAAATGATGTCGAATATCAATGTGCTTCGATCTGGAGTGTTGGACGTTGTTGCAGCAAAGAGCAGTTGCACTTTTGTTGTCACAGTACATCGAAATTTTGTTGTACACAAAGCCATAGTCAGATACTTGTGATCTCATCCAAAGGATTTGAGCACAACAAGATGACATGGCAATGTATTCAACCTCAGTGGAGGAAATGGACGTACTCATTTGCTTCTTTGATGAACAGCTAACCAGCTTATCTCCTAGAAATTGAGCACCACCTGAAGTACTTCGACGAGTATCTTGACACCCCGCATGATCAGCATCAGAATAGGCAGTGAGAGCCATAGCAGTGTCTTTAGGATACCAAAGGCCCATGTGAATCGTCCCTTGAAGGTACCTGAAGACCCTTTTGACAGCTTCTAAGTGCCTTTTGGTGGGTTTAGATTGATAACGAGCACACATGCAAACAGCTAATAGAAGATCTGGCCTACTAGCTGTGAGGTACATTAATGATCCAATCATGCTACGGTAATTAGTTTGGTCAACTGGAGCCCCCTCAACATCCTCATCCAGTTTTGACCTCTCTACCATTGGGGTGTCAACAGAATCACATGATTCAAATCCAAATTTCTTCAAGATTTCAATAGCATACTTGGATTGATTGATGAAGATACCGTGGGGATTCTGAGAAATTTGTAATCCCAAGAAAAATGACATTTGCCCCATCATGGACATTTGGAATTCTGTACTCAAATCTTGTGAAAACCGATCACATTCCAATGGATCTGAAGAAGCGAAAATAATGTCATCCACATATATCTGAACGTGGAGTAGATGTTTGCCCGATTTTCTGGTGAACAATGTAGGATCAACCACACCCTTGGTGAATTTGTTGGCTAGAAGGAATTTGGATAGAGTATCATACCACGCTCTGGGTGCTTGTTTAAGTCCATAAAGTGCCTTCTTCAAGCGATAGACATGATTAGGACGTTCAGGATCAACAAACCCTTCTGGTTGACTTACATATACCACCTCCTTTAATTGACCATTAAGAAATGCAGTCTTCACATCCATTTGGTAGACAATCATGTTCTGACTAGCTGCGTTGGCAAGAAAGATTCTGATGGCCTCGATTCTAGCTACTGGTGCGAATGATTCCTCAAAGTCAATGCCTTCTTCTTGTCTGTATCCTTTGGCCACTAGCCGAGCCTTGTTTTTCAGAACTTCACCATATTCGTCAAGCTTCACTTTGAAGATCCACTTGAGAGCGATAATCATAGCACAGTCGGGAGGAGGCACTAATTCCCAAACATCAAGTCTGTCAAATTCATGGATTTCATCTTGCATTGCAGTGAACCAGGATGTCTTAGTCAAAGCTTCTTTAAAGTCCTTTGGTTCGGTTTTAGACAGTATGGAGCTGACGAAGCACCATAAGGCATCTGTGGCATGTTGTCAATTGGGTGATTGTTTGTCCATTTTCTGATATGCTCATGAAGTTGATGACTGAGGACTGATGTAGCAGTATTGGAATCTTCCGAAGAGGTTGCCACATTGGATGGATCAGGGGCAAATATGTTGACAAAAGGTTCATCAGGTGGTTGAGCAAAGGGATTCACTTCAAAAGAATTTTCAGATGCGGCTCCTTGAGGAATTGACGAAGTTTGATCAAAGTGAGCGGGTTGGGTATGACTGGATGATGGAGCATTTTGACTAAGAGAGATGGAAATGGAAGGCTCATTTGTAGATTGAGGTGCATCATTAGCAGCAGCATCAGAACCTATGACTTGTGATTCAGGTTCGACCATCTGTTGAGGTTCAAAATACTCATCATACATTGGATCAAATAATTTCTTCAAGTCCTCACTAGTAGGTGGTACATAAGGAGCATCAGTGGTGGAGGAATGTACAAGTCCCGAACTAATTGGTCCAGGAGTCAAAAGATTAGTTGCGGGTCCAGAACTGGAGTGTTCAGGAGCCGTGTGCTCGGACAGCTCATCAAACGTGACATGGATAGTTTCCATGATTTGTCGGGACCTTTTGTTGTAGATTCGATAACCCTTCTTGTTTGGTGCGTAGCCAACAAAAATTTCAATATCAGCTTTTGCCTTGAGTTTTCCCAAGTCTTCACTATCGTTAGTAGGGTAACATAGTGCACCAAAAACTCGAAGAAATGAGAGATCGGGTTTTCTCTCGTGCACTAGCTCATAGGGGGTTTTGCTGTGAAGAGGATGTATCAGTGATCGGTTCTGAGTGTAACAAGCAGTTGCAATTGCCTCTCCCCAGAGGAACATAGGAGCTTTGGAGAAAATCAACATGGTTCGTGCGGCCTCTATAAGGGTATGGTTACGTCTTTCAATGACTCCATTCTGTTGGGGTGTTCGAGGTATACTCCTTTGATGACTAATTCCAAGATCTTCATAAAATTGAGTAAGTTGCTGATTAACAAACTCAGTTCCGTTATCTGTGCGGACGAATCTGACAGTTTTATTTAGTCCAACTTGCAGCTGCTTGATTAGCTTGATGATGATTTCAGGTGTCTCGTCTTTGGATCTGAGGAACTTAACCCAATGTAAACCGAGAGTAGTCATCTACGATCACCAACACATATCTCTTTCCAAAGATACTTTGCACTCTCATTGGGCCACACAGATCCATGTGAAGGGTATGAAGAACTTCCATAATGGTGTTGATCGTTTTGGGTTTGTGTGATTGCTTCTTGCTTTTACCTAGCTGACAAGTGGAACAGAGATGATCTTTTTCATATTTCAGCCGAGGCATGCCTCGAACAAGATCTTTACGAGTGAGTTCATTGATGGTACCGAAGTTCAAGTGATTCAAACGACGATGCCACAACCATGACTTGTTCTTGGACGCCTTAGACAATAAGCAAATAGGTGATGATCGCATCATGTCTTCAATGGATATTGTGTAGAGGTTTGAGCCACGTCTACCTTTCAGAAGATCCACACCATCCAATTTTCCAACAAAACANTGGTACCGAAGTTCAAGTGATTCAAACGACGATGCCACAACCATGACTTGTTCTTGGACGCCTTAGACAATAAGCAAATAGGTGATGATCGCATCATGTCTTCAATGGATATTGTGTAGAGGTTTGAGCCACGTCTACCTTTCAGAAGATCCACACCATCCAATTTTCCAACAAAACAAGTGTATTTTCTGAAGGCTACTTCAAGATCTGAATCACAGAATTGACCAACAGAGAACAAATTGTGCCCAAGTCCTTCTACATAGTATACCCTGGAAATCACGCTGTCACCAAAAACATAATCTCCATAACCCATTATAGTACCAAAATGATCATTCCCGAATCTAACAGTCCCGATAAACTTTTTCACGAAATTTCTGAGCCGCGAGCGATCCCCAGTCATATGTTTTGAGCAGCCTGAGTCCAAATACCACAGGACGATTTGTACGACCTGCATTTGAAACCAGACAGATATGGATAATTGAAAAACGTGGATCCCCAAACACAAGTGGGATCCAATTGGTTAGCACAAATAGAAGTGGAAGGTTCGATAGTATTATTAGTCATATCATGACATGCGAGGGTACTAGACTTATGGTTGTCACATCGTGTTTCTAAAGGAAAAGTCCTGCCAGTATCCTTCCATACCCTAACATTGGAAAGCCTAAAGTTGGGCAGTTTAGTTAACGGGCATTGACTTCCTAAAGTGAATTTTCTTCCAGTGGGTNATAGTATTATTAGTCATATCATGACATGCGAGGGTACTAGACTTATGGTTGTCACATCGTGTTTCTAAAGGAAAAGTCCTGCCAGTATCCTTCCATACCCTAACATTGGAAAGCCTAAAGTTGGGCAGTTTAGTTAACGGGCATTGACTTCCTAAAGTGAATTTTCTTCCAGTGGGTCTCCAACGATAGCTAACATTAGAAAACTTCCTTCCTGTTGCTTTCCAAACACGGTTTTCAATTTTTTTATTCAAAGCATTATTGACTGGGAGTAATTTAGAAGCATCCAAAATTGTCTTAACACACTCATCGTGATTACCAGAAATTAAATAGTCATTAAAGATCTTACAAGTAGCATTAGAATTCGAATTAATTACAGTACACCTAGAGCTAGTACTAGAATCAACACGATTCACAACATTCAGATCATTCTTATTGTTCCTAGGGTGTTCTTCTACTTTCTTCCCTTGAACACTCTTAGCTGGCGAAGTCTTATCATTCCTTGTATTGCAACTAGGCTTTGACCCGCTAGCTTTAGTGACAATTTTTACTCCTGTAGAATTAATGATGGGAACATTAGATCGTGGTATTGCTGTTTCATTATTGATATGAGGTGTGTTAAGTTCAGATGATGTCAAGGGTACATTAAAGGCAACACGCTTGTTCTTATCCTTAGAGGATGGTTCATTAACCTTATCACGCATGCAAATAGCTTTGGGACAAGTACCAATGGCATAATCTAAGAGTTCATATGATCTATTGGTGAGATAATAGACATCAAGGATGGCATTATCAGCATGTCTCACCATTCTAACCTCTTCAATGGTCTCACAAAGCATGTCTAGGCAATCCTTAAGATACCTAAGGTACTCACTATGGACAAACGCATTATTCCTAAGGGGAAGAGGAATCGTTACGGCATCACATGCATTTCCTTTAGATTTACTGACCATGGGGAGCATTCTCTCTTTTGCCTGAGTCTTTAGATTCTCAATTTCATTTAACAAAGACTTTATTTTCTCATTGGTTTTATCACGTGAGATCTTAATCGAATCATGTAACTCTTTGTAATGTTGTTTGATCTTTGAGCTTTCAGCTTGAAAACAATCATTTTCATATTTGAGATGTTCGATGATGTTTTGGAGTTGAAAATTTTGAGAATCTAAGCACGGAGGCTTCTGAGGTTCAATCACATCACCTTGTGTGATTTCAATTGGGCAATTTGAGCCCTCAGTTTTCGAATCGTGTTAGTGTGAGCTTGAATCTTTTCATCACGTTTGGCTAATTCAAAATGTGCATCAAATTCAGGAGCATCCGAAGATGTCATGGCATTTGAGGTTTTAATTCTTTCTTCTAAATGTTGATACTTTAATTGCAAATTAAGATTATCAACCTCTAGTTTTGAAAAATGCCTGACCATGTTATCATGGTCATTGTTTTGAATTTTTTCACGCAATTTTAAATTCTCCCCCTCGAGCTCAACAACACGATTTTGGAAAACATTCAATGCAACAGACATTTCATGAAATTGGCAAGCAGTTATGGAAGAATCTGTAACAGTATAAAACACATCTTGAGCAATGCACTTAGCAATTAAATTATCATACATGATGAGAGTATTCTTCCTAGCAATTTCACTATGTTGAAGGTCTATTACAGTTTGTTTTCCTTCAAGTTCCAGATTCTTAAACACATCTTTCATTTCATTAATCTCAGATTTAAGAGACGTTTGCATATTCTCAAAATGTTCCTTGATTTGTTTAAAAAACGGAATTACTTCAGTAAGATAACACTCTTTTGTTACTTCAAACCCCCTTTCGCCCTCAGTAATTCCCGTTGGTGTAATTCTCTTTTTACATGTTTTATCAAATTCCGCAAACATTTGATACAGAACGTATATGCTAATGAGAGTATTACATTGAGTGGGAAGAGCTAACTGAACTAGGTGCATTGGCGTGTTGGGAGGATACACCGTTGGAGTAGCAATCTTAAGGGGAGTAGTGGTCTTAAGCTTTTCAGCTTTCATTTTCTCATCATCTAAGGACCAAAAAATCTGTTCTGGCGTTAACCTAGTTTGGGGCATAAAAACCGTCAATCGATTCTGTTCATAGTAATTATGTGGCTTGATATTGACACGGTTTCTAACGCACTTAGGATCCTTTAATTTATTCTCAAGTCTTTCTCTATTTACGGACTCAATTTCATAAATTTCCTCATAATTACGCACATCGGGAGGGGCATGATCAGGTGTAAGCATCACATTAGCATCATATAAGGCAGGTTGAGAGGCACTAACGCTTCTAAGAAAATTAGTTTTAGGCACTCCTACATCCTTATTGCTATGTTCATCACGTAACTTAATGTGCTTATGCATCATTTGAGCAGTTTGAATGGTTTGGCCTTGTGTGTACAATTTATTTTCAAGCTTGTTCTTTAAGGCTTTTAAGTTGGAAAAGTCACTTAAGAGTTTAGTTTCTTTACTTTGAAAATCTAGTTTAAGTGCAGTCACACTTTCCTGAATCTCCTGTTTTTGCTTAACAGTTTGATCAACTTGATTTTGTAAAGATTTTATTTCCATTCTTAATGCTTCTTCCTTTAAGTTTCTTTCTGTGACGTAAGCACACATTTGCCAATCCATTTTCTGCTCTCGTTCGGTTAACTCAAATTTTGCACGTTGTTGATACATATTCACCTGATCTTTAAGGATCTTAATCCTAGTGGTCAATGTATCATCAGGAATAAAAACAGTGCATTCATCAAATTCACTCATGTCATTATCAACAGGGGAGTCATCCCTTGGTAAAACAGACTCGGCATTTTGGTTCACTTATTGTTCATATGGGATAACATTGCTATTACCCATATCAGCAGAATTTGAATCAACAATGTCGGTGTGTTTTACTTCGTTATGAGTCCTTTGTTCGTGCATCACATTATCAACATATGAATCGAAAGAGGCTCTACTAGGTTCATCAGATTCTTTGTTGTTATCCACATGTTGTTGTTTTAAGGAAACATTGTCGTTTTTCAAATCAACATCATCTGGTGTGACAACACTAGTATGATGTGCTTCATTGAGTATCTTTGGATCAGCACATGTTTCATATGTGTCATACAATTTGAGTACCTCAGAGATGACGGATGATTTGGGAGATCCCGATTGATGTGGCGATGTGACTGCAGAAGAAATCTTGGCCATGAAAATGGTCTGTGCAGTAGGCTCATCATCAACATCAGAATAAAAGGCATCACAATCTTTAGCCTGGAAGATATTTGGGTCGTTGAGAGCAAGATCCTGAACCGGTTGATCATCCACATTAGCATCAAAAGAATTCCCTTCATCACCCGCAAGAAATAGCAGTTGTTCCTCATCCAGCAGAACCCCATTATCTTGAGCTTGCGTTAGTAGCATCTTATCTTTGAAGTAGTCCGAGTTCTGAGGACGTTTTGGTTGAGTGCAGTTCCTTGCAATATGACCTATCCCACCACAGTTTTAGCACTTGATTTGTCTTCCTTGTCCTTGATTGACATTACCCATCCTATTCTGTGCATTTCTCCGGAAATTTTGTCTTCCTTGAACTACAACACACCCATCTTCCACAACAGCAAGATTACGTGGGTTAGATGAAGTCCTTAGTTGGTTGTTGGTTTGAGGAAGAGTACTCCTGAAGTGTTGAACCAGCAGTGAGACTTGGTTGGAGAGATCATCAATCCTTTTGTCAATGTGAGAGTTCCTAGAGTCTTGTGAATTAGTCTTGACACTTGACGAATGTATGGATGTTTGACCAAGGGAAGACTGATTCTGTGTTGCTTGAGTAATAGGATGTTGATTGAATCAATTGAGAATTGGCTTAGATTAGAGCAAGAGGATCATTTGAGGGATGAAACTTTTCTCTCAGTTGACGATCATACATGGCATGTTTCTCATGTTGTTGCAAGTAAGCATAGAGTTGTTCATAGTTGGTGTTTCTGAGCCCTTGTTTAACTTCACAGCTGTGACAAACCGATCCCATTCTGGTGACATATTGTTGACAAACTTTGAGTTGAGTTGGATGTTGGGCATTGTCATTCTGATCATTCTCATGTCATTCACAAGCTTGTGAAATCTGACATAGTAGTCATTAATGCTTTCACCGAGATTCATTTTGAAGTGCTCGAATTCATCATACAGTTGTGATTCACGATCTTCTCTGGTAAGTTCAGAACCAGCAAGCAGCATTTTGACATTATCCCAAACAGCTTTGGCCTCAGTGTTGAAGTTAATCAGTTTGTAAATGTCCTTGGGTAACCCTTGTATCACAATTTTGGAAGCTCGAATATCAGCATCATAGCGTTTCTTTTCTGCTTCGTTAAGATCATTGTAAGTACGAGGTCTGTCAATTCCAAAGGTGACTGATCCATCTTCACTAGTGGAGATAACATCCCTGGTAGTACCCATTTGAAACGGCCCTTCATCAATCGATCTCAGAATGTTCTCCCCATTTTCTTTGCCCTGACAATACAGACGAATTCTTTGTGACCATCTCATAGTCAGTTCTGTCGAGCATAGGAGGTCGAGTGTCGGATCCAGTAGCTTGGATATCATCAATTGATGTCACAGTAGTCATGATGACGAGGTCTTAAGCGGGATTTTACAACACACGTGACTTAAACCGAGAAATCGATTCTTTCCCGGGATTTTACTAAAGTCAACCAGGAAAACCGCTGAGAAAACTAACCGCTGACAGTATAACCGCTAACAATTAACCGCTGACAAAGTAACCGCTATCAAGTAACCACTGCCTGAAACTAACCGCCGACAAGATAACCGCTAACAAGTAACCGCTGAAAAAGGTAACCGCTGACTATGGTAACCGCTGACAGAGTAACCGCTAGTCTGGTAACCGCTGATCAAAGTAACCGCTGACAAAGTTAACCGCTGGAACACTATACGACAGAGTGAACTAACCGCTGGTAGCAAACCGCCAAAACAGTACAAAGGACAGCGTTATGTTCGCTGACAGAGTGTACTAACCGCTGACGATAACCGCTGAATTCCTAAGCTAACCGCTACCAAGAAAGTGTTACCGAGGAGAAAACCGCTGGTAAGAACTTGGTTCCAAAATCACTCGTACACCCCACAAACGTAAGATCTGGCCAAACCAACTGATAAACTAGATAAATCTAACCCCTCTGATCCAAGAAGTACAAGAAAAAACACAAGAAACACCACGAACGAGCTCAAGTATGAGTAAAACCTTCCTAAACTATTAGAAACCAAAACAAACCATACAACACAAGTCCAAACACCAAGTACACACGATTCCTAAGATGTAACCATGGCTCTTGATACCAATTGTAGGCTACTAAATAACATATAACACATATCAAATTTGTGGTATGGATCGAATGGAAAAGAAAGAAAGAAGAAAGTTAAAGAGAGAAAGTTGGAACCTTGAGAGAAAACCAAAAAAAAGAAAAATAGATTATGAGAAGGTTCAACCCTCTCCAAGGGTGGAGAGGGCTATTTATACTTACACTTACTATTTGCCTCTACTAGGCTGTGGATCGGGCTGACAGTGGGTAAAGACCCGACCCGACTCCACAAATACTAACTAATACTAAATCTACGTATTAACTAATATGATAAATACTACGAGCTATAAAATGCTTTAAAGTACTTGGGGTGACCGAATCTTTTACCAGAAAAACGTATTCCTAACAAGAACCGATCAGAATTAATACAGAAACAAGCTCGATCAAGGTTAGGATTAACAACACAAGATCACAATTATTAAAGATTAATAGGGATCAGTCAAAAAAATCGATTAGGGTTTATAATATGAAACACCAAAATTGCCATAGGGGTGGGAGAGTTTTTCGCAGTGTTATAATATATTATATATGACTACTTTATTTATGTACTAAATTATCTATTATCTTTATTTTGTATTAGATGTATAATATACGTTATTTTCTTACAAGTTCTACACTAGTTCACACCACTTCACACACACAATACAAATGTGGTGCGAGTAGGCGTTTAATACAATGGGTGGAAGCCTTCATGGGCTTGATCATAGGTTTATGGCTGGTGTGTCTCGAAAGCTTTAAATTTATAATAACTAATTTTACCAATTCTCTTAGTTCAAAACACAAGGGTAAAAGTATAACCCTCATTTATAGTAAAGAGTTTTGGTAAGACCAGGTCGTTCCATAGGGACTGAGATTGCTCTTATATATCAATTAACTAATCAAGATGACTTAGAAAGCTTATGCAAATGTTTGATGTGAAATTCAAGTATGAGACAAATATGATTACTTGGATAGTTTCTATAACTTGGTGATGGCATATGATGATGATCTCAAAGGTGGAGTAAGTTCAATAAATGATTAGTTGTTTTCGTCAAAATAACGTTTCATAAGTTAACAGTGGTGATTCTAGACTTATGTCTACTAATCCTTAAACAAGTGGTTAACAAGTATAAGAACTAGTTGTGATGTTTAAAACTTTATTGTTTAGATCTTAACAAAAGCGATTTCTCCTTCAATTGATCAACATACATAGACATATGTTGAAAACCATAAAATACTATTTGAATCTTTCGACCCTTTCCAATTAGCAATTATAATCAAAAGAGATAAACAATGGAGATAAGTTTAGAACACAGCAAGGTCTTAACATAAGCAATAAATCAACAAGAGATCATAACCACAACCAAACACTTTATTATATTAACATATCCAAGCAACCATAAGGAGTTTAGCCTAACATGGCTTTAGTAATCATGCTTACAGTGGTAATTTCGTATGAAGTGATCAACATACTTCTGAATTAATGTAATGAAGAAGCTACCGTCACTAGCGATCACCACAATAATATCTAGAGAGTATTTCAACGCTTTTAGAACTTTGACTTCACTTTATCACTCCAATGATTGGATTTCGAGAGAGAGTAAGTATCAGAGCTTTGTTGGTTGTTGGGATGAGAGGTGTGTTTAAATGAGACGAATTGGGGCTCTATTTATAGGCATGGAGTGACTGGCCAGGCACTGAAGTACGCCGCACTTGGAGAAAGGTCGGCGGGCTTCACACTGAATGCCGGCGAACATGGAGATAAAAAACGGCGGGCTTTAATAGATTTCTTAGCGCCAAAGGGTCATTAATAGAGCTGAAGGCCGGCGCACAATTAGGATAAGACCGCTGCACTTTACTTGAATGACTTGGATTTGTGTAGGAATTCATACGTCCCCATAACCGGCGCACTAAAAAGATAAGATCGGCGCACATTTATACTTGGACATGTGACATATTGCTTCAACATAGAATTATCTTGGAAGTGAACACTTTGTCTTGATTCTTGAAGTTCTTTGTCTATTGGACCTGAAATGTATTTTCATGCAATTAAGTATCGAAAGTCCTTATAATTCATTGAGAAACTAACAAATAACGTTATATAAAATATGCATAATTCGAGCGTCATCAATGGCTAACTTATCTTAACTATAAACTAATAACCTATTGGTTTGTCAAGTCCTTAAACCCAATACTAAAAGTGCCTTTGGTTTATGAGAATGAGAATGAAATAATAGATTACATTCCCAATAAATTGTTTGGTTGAAGGGTTTTATTTTAGGATATAAATATGAAACCCATACAAATAGGCAAATCTCATACCCACCAAGCATGATGGTTTTACATAGTGATTCTTATACCCCCGTTAATGCCCCCTCACAAGATAAAAAGTTTTAATATGTAGAATGACCACTTTTGTGATGTTAACACCTACCATATCAGAGCTCTAGGGCTAAGCATCGGTCTCGGTCCGGACCGGACCAACCAAGACCGAGACCGACTTAGCCCAAAAGCCGAGATCGAGGACCGGACCGAATGTGGTCGGTACGGTCTAGTCTCGGTCGGTCTGTCCGGTCCAACAAGGCAAAATAGTCGGTTTGTGATCCGGACCGGACCGACCAAGACCGAGACCGAATTAGCCAAAAAGTCGAGACCGAAGACCGGACCGAATGTGATCGGTCCGGTCCGGTCTCGGTCGGTCCGTCGGTCAATCCGGTCCGTTCGGGTGGTTTGCTCAGCCCTACAGAGCTCTGGGTACGGTAATGCCCCAACGACGTTATTGCTGAGGTTGCCGGCGTTGGGGCTGCGTTACCATACCATAAGCGAGTGCGTTGGGCCTGCGTTATGACTTACGTTGCCACAATAACTCAAGATGAAACGCATGTCAAGACAAAAAAAATTACAAAACCACCCCCATACGATTTAAATGAGTTGCTTTTGTATTTTTGTAGTATTTTTGTTCTTAGAGTGTGTGTGTGTAATGTGTGTACTGATCGATGTGGTTTTTACAGATCGGGGAAGATGAATATTAAATGAACTTTGCAGTTTAGTCCCTGTGAACTTTTACAGTTTAGTCCTTGTGGTTTTTTCTTTTTTTTAAGTAAATAACATTTTTATTCAGTTTTTTTATGTGGCAGTTTTGTTTAATTCGTAACGTTTTTTTTTTTTTTTTTTTTTTTTTTTTTTTTTTTTGTATTGCAATTTTTAAGTTTATTAATGAAATATTAGGTTATTGAATGAATGAAATAGTTGAGAGTTTAATTTGTAAATTGTAATTTATTTAAAATGTGGGTCTCAAAAAATAAAAAAAAGTGATATTATGATAAGGGTGATTTTTTTGGGTTAAAGTGATGTGACTGAAGTGACTGCACTTTCCATTTCATTTCATATTTTTATACACTTCCTTTTCCTTTCCTTCTCAATAATGTAAATTTCAAAAACCCTCTAATATCTCCAACTTTTGAACGGCTTACTGGCAAATTTATAGCTACAACCATTTGTCATTTTGTGTGATCGAGTGTGTTTGTGCAAGCTTTTTTCCTTTTTAAAGAATCTACGTCCATAATATGGCTGGAAGGGATGCATTGCCCGCAATTGGAATTGATCTAGGGACAACATACTCGTGTGTAGCGGTTTGGCAACATGAGCGAGTTGAGATAATAGCCAATGAACAAGGCAACAGGACTACGCCTTCTTGCGTTGCTTTTTCTGATACTGAGCGTTTGATAGGTGACGCGGCTAAAAACCAAGCTGCAACCAACCCTACCAACACCGTTTTTGGTATATTCTTTACTACAATATTTATTTTTTAGTTCAAGTCTTGGCCAGTATTATATACATTGTGTCTCAAGTGTAAAACTGATAGGTGTAGAACTCACTCTAACAAACTAGCTCAAAGGAGGAGGGGACACCTAGACTTTATAATCCACCAACCAATCCCAAACTTTGCCGATGTGGGATCGTAACAAAAACCCCTAAAACTAGGCATTTGAGTTTTTAAGCCCTCCGATGTTCTTAGCCCGTGCATACATTGTTTTTCCCTCTTTATCATCTCTTCTTTTATTTGGTTCTTTTTTAATCATTAAATTGTAATGAAGTTTCATTAGTGTTTCAATTTAGTCACTCATACTTTTCTTGGTGAGGTTTAACCATCAAGTTTCACAAATGTTCTATTCTTATGTAATTTTTAGGTTTGAGTGACCAAAACTGAACAGTTCTCAAACTTTGTTACTATTATTTTGTGACTTATATTTCTTTTTATGTGTGAATAAGTTGGTTGTATATTGAGTTAGTTGAGATTAGTGAAAATCAGGGGTGGATGTTTATTATTAAGGCACAATCAAACAATGCACTTGTTTTGAACATTTACACAACAATTGAACACTATTGAAACTTGAATGGTTTTTGTGGTTAATATAAAGTTCGGCTCTTGCTCACTCCAGTTGGTGCCCTACTGGCCAAGAGAGTTGCCGGAGCTATTCCTTGTCGGGTGGACAATGGCTAGTGCCAAAAGGCACCCGGGGTCAGAGTGTTCCCGCCAATTCACACCTTTTGCGGATTAGGCAACATTTTCCCATGTCAAGTATGTGCTTGGAATTGTTATATGTCAGTTTAATTCTGTTAATTTTCTTAGTAAAATTTACCGACCGGAAAGAAGTATATGCGTAAAATGTTTTGTGATTTAAGTCTTCGCTTTAGGCCTTTAAAAGGCTTAAAGCGCCCCTGACTATATCTGAGATCATTTTGATGGATACAATACCGTTTAATTGTTAGAATAAATCAGAATGTAACCAAACTTGAAAAATATACACATTATGATATTTTGTTCAAGTAGGCAAATATTCATCGTTTGGAGACTTTACTTGGACTATCTTTTAATAAACTAGGTCGCATAGAGGTTGAGCATCTATATTGTCAGTACTAAATAGTGTGAATAAGAAAAGAAAAAAGTTTCTAGGCTCACAATGTACATACTAATGCAATCCCAAGGGGTTGGCTAAGTGGTGGCTGTTTGTAATTCCTCGATGGAGAACCAAGTTGGATCTACGTAGGCTGCAACTTTGGGGCAGCCCTTGGTGCGCGTAATTGAGTTGGTTCCGCAGGGGGATCTTTGTGATATGGTTATATTTCAATAGGGAAGTGATATGCACACCACAATAAGTGATGTGCACACCACAAAATCACACATGTAATGCATAAAGTACAGCATCGCATATGCATGTTTGTGGTGTGCACGTCACTTATTGTGGTGTGCATCACCTCCCTTTTCAATATGAACCCACACGCTCCTAAGTGGCCGCTCAACTCTGACTTCTATGTATCGTTCTCGGACAGCCAGACAGGCCAGGGAAGTGCACTCAGTTATCAACATCTTGTAAAAATACTTAAATACATACTAATGCTTTGAATAGAAAAATAATCTAAAATTTTATAACTCGATGTTGACCTCATTTTGATAGTATCAATAAGAAACTTATCAAAACTTATTTTTACAAACAATATATTTTTTATTGCTTATGCTGATATCATAGATTTAGTGCACATATTAGGTTTTAAGCATGAATAGTGTTGACTATATTTATTACTCCGTATTATTTGAACATTATCATTGTTCTCACTAAAATAATGTTAAGTTTTAGTGCTAATGCTTGAATACAGCGGCAATTAAATGGGAAATTTGAACATTATCATTGTTCTCACTAAAATAATGTTAAGTTTTAGTGCTAATGCTTGAATACAGCGGCAATTAAATGGGAAACAGTTAAAAAAATGTGTTTCACGTTGGATATGGAATATGGTGCACTTCAATTGCCATTGTCATTCTGTTGATGCTTGTGTTCTTCAGTTTTACTTTCAATCTAATGCCTACATACTTTCTGTTGCTTGGAATTTTCAGATGCAAAACGATTGATTGGAAGAAGGTATGATGATGCCATTGTGCAGGGTGACATGATGGTTTGGCCTTTCAAAATAATAGAAGGAGAAAATGGTAAGCCTATGATCGTAGTCACATACAAGGGTGATAAGAAACACTTTGCTCCTGAAGAAATATTTTCCATGGTTCTCACCAAGATGAAAGAGGTAGCTAATGCGTACCTCAACACTGACGTGAGAAGTGCAGTGATCACCGTTCCTGCTTATTTCAATGATGCACAACGTCTAGCAACTAAGAATGCAGCTACTGTTGCCGGTCTAAATGTTCTACGTTTGCTAAATGAACCTACAGCAGCTGCAATTGCTTATGGGCTGCACCAAAACGCTACAAACAATGGTGAAGTAAACGTGCTTATATTTGATTTGGGTGGAGGTACTTTTGATGTCTCTGTTCTCACCATCAATAGAGGGAGGTTTGAGGTGAAAGCTTCTGGTGGTGACACTCATTTGGGTGGTGAGGACTTTGATAACCGAATGGTGGAATACTTTGTGGCAGAATTCAACAGGAAATACAAGAAAGATATAAGCGGGAACTCTAGAGCTTTAGGAAGGTTGAGGGTTGCTTCTGAGAGAGCAAAGAGGATTTTATCGTCAACGACTCAAACTTTCATAGAGATTGATTGCTTATATGATGGTGTTGATTTTTCTTCAAAAATAACGCGTGCCAAATTTGAGGAGCTGAATATGGACTTTTTCAACAAGTGTATGGAGTCTGTGCAAGGTTGCTTAGATGATGCACAATTGGAGAAGAATAGAGTGGATGAGGTGGTTATAGTTGGCGGGTCGACCCGGATTCCAAAGGTCCAAAGAATGTTGCAGGATTTCTTTGATGGTAAGGACCTCTGCAAGACTATCAATCCAGATGAGGCTGTTGCATATGGTGCAGCAGTTTTGGCTGCAAAACTGAATGGCATGGGCAATCAAATGGTTCAAGGTGTAATATTATTGGATGTCATCCCTCTTTCACTTGGTTGGGAGGCACGTGGAGAAGTCTTGGTTGTCGTGATCCCAAAAAACACACCCATTCCTTGTATGAAGGACTCGATAGGTGTCACAACTCACGACGACCAATCTAGCTTTCTTTTTAAGGTCTATCAAGGTGAAAGAAGTCGATCAACGGACAACAGTTTACTAGGTGAATTTGAGCTTTCCAACCTCCCGCTTGCCCCCAGGGGTGTTACAAAAGCAAGGATTCAGTTTGACATTGATGCTGATGGTATTTTGAAAGTTTCCGCTGAAGAACCAACAACCCGTCAGAAGAACAACATCACAATCACAAACGACAAGGGAAGACTTACAAAGGATGAAATTGAGAAGATGTTGGAAGATGCAGAAAGGTACAAACTTGATGATCAACAATACAAGAAGAAGGTAGAGGCCTATAATGCATTGGAAGATTACATTTATGACATAAAAACAAAATTAAAGGACGGCAACATCAGGCGCAAGCTATTTCTGGAAGATTTGAAGAAGATGGATGATGTGGTTGAGGAGGCAATGAACTGGCTCGATGTGAATAAGGTAGCAGAAATCAATGTGATAGAGGACAAGAAGAAGGGACTTGAACGCATATGCAACTCCGTAATTGGTCAGTTCATGTAAGGAATATGAAGCTGCATAAAACTATCTTTTGAAGCCCAGGCAGTGTCGTTATGATAAACCCTTAAAACTCTTTTCCTGCACGGTTATTGTGTAAGCTAGTTTTTTTATGTGACTGTATTATCTTGTGTCCTAAAGATCTGGTTAAATCTCCTTTTTATGCATATGCTAGTATGTTATCTGATGAAGTTGTGATCGAATCACATCTGGTTTAAGTTATGTGACTCTGTATCATCTTTTGTGATGCAATGTCATTTCAGTGATGGGGGTAGAAAGTTAAGGATCGGGTTGCTACGAGTTTTCGTTTTTGTTGTCTTGGGATGGTGCTGTATTACTGAACATAATCTGTCATGCAATATCAATGTTTGTAAACTGTGTTGCAACGCAGTTCAAGGTACCAATTTTAAATGTTAGCTAGCTGATTTTACATTCTAACAGGTTAAGCTATAAAATTTAACAATAAAAAGATGTGCCAAATGGTTTGAAAATCATCCAAAGACATTAATTGCCTGCAACATTGGAAGAACCGAAGAATGATAACAGAGATGCGTTTGTGGCGATCCAATTGTTTTTGTAACATGTTACCCAACTTGCTCAACCCGTTTATTTTGTGAACTAGAAAAGCCACCCAAGATAATTTGCCATAATCTGATACGTATGTAATTGGTGGTGCATTTGCAGGTCAATGTGTATCCTTGTGGGTTATATCAGGTTAAGTTCAACTTAAATTCTTTATGCTCTCTCTTTTGTGCTCTTTTCCATTTAGTTATAAAAAGTAACATAAAAGCTTGCATCCGGTTTGAACAAAGCTAAACTGAACTAGATGAAACGTAGCCAATATGGAAGAACAAAACTAATAGGACAAATTATTGACTCAGTTAAGATCATTGCGGTCTCGATATACCCATTTGGCACCAAATAAGGACTAGTTAACCAGATAACTACTTGATCATTTCAAGTGGAGCAGCTTTGGTTTTGAACCATACCAAGAACCAGTTTTTGAAAAAGTCTTGAACCGTAAAACATTCAATAGAGACATGGCGCCATTTTCCTTGTTTCTATTCCAAAACTCAGTTTATCTTTATTATTGTATAACATTCTCCTCATTTTAAAATAAATGTCTATGGAAATACAGTTTAAAAAGATGCAATATGTGTTGTTTATCCTTAAGTTACAGATTTACTGTTTTAGTATGATGCTACCAAAATCCGCATGGTCGTCGAGGTGATGACCTGGCCGTTTGACTGATCTTGACCGTGACTTTCGGGTCTTCGGTAACAGTGCTGAAAAGACAAAAGAGGATTGTTAGAGAGGTCCCCGGGCTCAACCCCCTCCGACGATCAAGTCAGTAATGATCTTTATGCATTAAAACATATAGTTACACATTAGAATGCAATATATAGGTTGAGAATAATTGGTGTGTCAGAGATTATGCATCAAGATGTATGAGCCCTTTAGAGTAGAATGATTTATCGGGTGGCGATTCCCCTCAGGTAACTTCATATCATATATGTAGTACGCCACGTTTCCGAGTAGGGTTTGAATGGCTTTGTTCGGAGGAATTATAGCTTGTTTGGAATATTTTTCCTATGTGTGCGATAGCGCTTTCATATAGTTTCTTTTAAGAGTATTATTGTTTGCTAAAATACTTTTATAGCAAATCAAAGGAATCTAAGTAGAGGAAGTGAGAGTGTTTAACTATAGACCATAAGGTTGAGAGGAAGATTGTGTGTTTAACAATGATCCGATCATAACTATATATAGAGAACTAAATATTACATCAACTTGATGAGCCACTTGCTAGTTGTGGATATGAAAGAATATATGAAATGATTTCATATCTTAAGAAGAATATATGGAGATCTTAACAAGATATATGGAAAGATTTCATATGCATACGTAGCATCTTCTTATGCATTGCAACTTGGCATTATATTTCAACTTCACTATTTTCTCATAGTTTTATATCCTTTAGCTAGGGGTAACATCATCATAGTATATACCCAACTTTCCAAGATACAAAAATTGTGATTTAGTGAACGGAGATTCATAAAGCTAAAATTAAAAACTTGGTAAATGATATTTACTATAGACCTATTTTTTAATCAAATAAAAATAGCAAGGGATGAAGGGAGTATGCATATATTTTCTCTATAACTTGGATGTTTAATTATTATTGTGATTATTCTAAGGCAAAATGATCCATGCTGTAAACTGCATGGAAGATTATCTGTTGTTGCTGTTACACGCAGCAGGATGCCTTATTCTAATTAGTGTTATAATATATTATCGACATTTTTACTGCCGTTGTATATGACTACATTTTTACTGCTACTTTATTCTAATTAGATGTATAATATACGTTATTTTCATACAAGTTCTACACTAGTTCACACACACAAATGTAAGGGTGCTCATCGGGCGAAAACCGGACCGAGACCGAATCCGGCAAAAAACCTAGACCGAGACCGGACCGAATGTGGTCCGTCCGGTCTCGGTCCGGTCTCGGTCCGGTCTCGGTCCAAATAGACTAAATGTCCGGTTTTTAAGTCAGACCGAACCGGACCGAGACCGAAATTATGAAAAATCCTAGACCGAGACCGGATCGAATGTGGTCGGTCCGGTCTCGGTCCAGTCCGGTCCGGTCCATCCGGTCCGTTTGCTCACCCCCTACATGGTGCTAGTAGGCGTTTAGTACAATGGGTGAAAGGCGGTCATGGGCGTGATAATGGGTTGGACTTGGATTGTACTATCTTTATGGCTAACTTAGTAGTCAGGTTCTTAAACCCAATACTAAACTATTACGTACTATCTCTATCACAAGATACAAAGTTATACTGTAACATGTAGAATGACCACTTTTCTGATGTTAACACCTACCATATCAGTCAATGCTCTACTTTTCTCTTTCTCTTTCTTTCCTTTCCATGTCATTTCATACACTTCCTTTTGCTTTTCTTCCCTATTCTTTTCTTAGTCTTTTCATTTTCCTTTCCTTAATAATGTAAATTTCAAACACCCTTTATAGCTACAACCATTTGTCAGTTTGTGTGATCGAGTGTGTTTGTGCAAGCTTTTTTTCCTTTTTAAAGAATCTACGTCCATAATATGGCATTGCCCGCAATTGGAATTGATCTAGGGACAACATACTCGTGTGTTGCGGTTTGGCAACACGAGCGAGTTGAGATAATAGCCAATGAACAAGGCAACAGGACTACGCCTTCTTGCGTTGCCTTTTCTGATACTGAGCGTTTGATCGGTGACGCAGCTAAAAACCAAGCTGCAACCAACCCTACCAACACCGTTTTTGGTATATTCTTTACTGCATTATTTTTTTTTTTTAGTTTAAGTCTTAGCCAGTTTCCGATGTTCCTGTTTTAATTTCATCACTCATACTTTTCTTCATACTTCCGGTCTTGTTGGGTAAACATGGGAAAGGTGTATAAATAAAAATAAGTGTCCAGTTTGACTTTTTAGAGTCAAACTATTGCCCTCGAATATATTTTTTTTGTTATACAATACTTGATAGAAAAATTATACTAATGAAAAATACACTTCCAATTTATTCATATATTTTGCATCAAGTATTATATAACACCCGCAAAAATAGATAAAGGTCAAAGTTGAACCAGTTTGACTCTGAAAAGTCAAACTGGACTCTTATTTTGGGACGGAGAAAGTAATAATTAACCGATGGGTATAGGTGGGTAAAAATATTTTTTCACTTTTTTTTTAACTTTTTAAATCTTTACTCAAAAAAATAAAATAAAAATTGACCGGACCAAAACCCATCTAGACCCAGACCCAGACCCAACCTATCTAGACCAGGACCCATTTAAACCCTGTTTCTAGAAGACACTTTTGATTTCTTTATCATTTTTCGGATCTGATTGGAACAATGAGAATTTTAGTCCATGGGAAATGGAACAAAAAGCCGTTGAATTGGCCGT
The DNA here is from genome assembly GCA_014162995.1 of Artemisia annua. Lineage (NCBI taxonomy): Eukaryota > Viridiplantae > Streptophyta > Magnoliopsida > Asterales > Asteraceae > Artemisia > Artemisia annua. The sequence continues at coordinate 17,853 of LBNU01026679.1, read as the reverse complement.
TACAATTAGAAAATAAAGTGCCATCCGAGAGTCTTTTTCGTCTTTTGCTGGAACTCTTTTCTCTAAAGGTAGTGAAGTGGAAACTTGAAAAGAAGTAATGCTGACTATTGATTTACGTAATTGGAAGTAACCAATTAGGTTTACGGCGAAACCTTCGAATTCCCCTTGGTAGCATAGAATTATAAGACCCATCTAGATCCAAACCCGTATAGACCCAAACCCATCTAGTCTCGTGACCCAAACCTAACCGACCTACCTATTTTGCCACCTTTACTTTTCTTGGAGATGTTTAACCACTCTAGTTTTACAAGTGTTCCATTCTTATGTAATTTTTATGTTTGAGTAACCAAAACAGAACAGTTCTCAAACTTTGTTATTATTTTGTGACTTATATTTCTTTTTACGTGTGCATAAGTTGGTTTACATTGAGTTAGTTGAGATCAATGAAAATCAGGGGGTAGATGTTTATTGTTAAGGTACAATCAAACAATGCATTTATTTTGAACATTTAAATAACAATGGAACACTATTGAAACTTGAATGTTTTTGTGGTTAGTATAAAGTTTGAGTGACTAAATAGGAACAGTGGTGAAAATTTATTACTGTTAGGCAACATTTTCCTTTTATAGGGAAAAAATCACATGTCAAGTATGTGCTTGGAATTGTTATCTGTCAGTTTAATTCTGTTAATTTTCTTAGTAAAATGTTACCGACCGGAAACAAGTTATTATACCATATTAATTTATAGAAAAATTTGCGTACATTTAGAGCAAAAGTTTTGAGAAAACATAAAAAAGTATATGCGCAAAATGTTTTGTGATTTAAGTCGTCGCTTTAGGCCTTTAAAAGGCTTAAAGCGCCCTTGATTATATCTGAGATCATTTGATGGATACAATACGGTTTACTGTTTTAGTATGATGCTACCAAAATCCGCATGGTCGTCGAGCTAGGTGATGACCTGGCCGTTTGACTGAGCTTGACCGTGACTTTCGGGTCTTCGGTAAAAGTGCTGAAAAGACAAAAGAGGATTGTTAGAGAGGTCCCCGGGCTGAGCCCGGGGGAACCCCCTCCGACGATCAAGTCAGTAATGATCTTTATGCATTAAAACATATAGTTACACATTAGAATGCAATATATAGGTTGAGAATAATTGGTGTGTCAGAGATTATGCATCAAGATGTATGAGCCCTTTAGAGTAGAATGATTTATCGGGTGGCGATTCCCCTCAGGTAACTTCATATCATATATGTAGTACACCACGTTTCCGAGTAGGGTTGAATGGCTTTGTTCGGAGGAATTATAGCTTGTTTGGAATATTTTTCCTATGTGTGCGATAGCGCTTTCATATAGTTTCTTTTAAGAGTATTATTGTTTGCTAAAATACTTTTATAGCAAATCAAAGGAATCTAAGTAGAGGAAGTGAGAGTGTTTAACTATAGACCATAAGGTTGAGAGGAAGATTGTGTGTTTAACAATGATCCGATCATAACTATATATAGAGAACTAAATATTACATCAACTTGATGAGCCACTTGCTAGTTGTGGATATGAAAGAATATATGAAATGATTTCATATCTTAAGAAGAATATACGGAGATCTTAACAAGATATATGGAAAGATTTCATATGCATACGTAGCATCTTCTTATGCATTGCAACTTGGCATTATATTTCAACTTCACTATTTTCTCATAGTTTTATATCCTTTAGCTAGGGGTAACATCATCATAGTATGAGTTCTCATAGTATATACCCAACTTTCCAAGATACAATTATTGTGATTTAGTGAACGGAGATTCATAAAGCTAAAATTAAAAACTTGGTAAATGATATTTACTATAGACCTATTATTGGTGGTTATAAGCCTAGAACAGGGTAAGATAATCAATAGCCTAACTACGTACCAATAAAGGTTACCGGATATCACTTGGAATCGTGTTATCACTTTCCAAAGTAAACTATTCGACCCTAATGTCTGGGTATCACGAATATCTACTTGGGATAAGACCAAATGTTTGTTATTGAATTAGGCACAATTCAACAACCCTTGCGTATATTAGTGTTTTTGTTTTCTGTGTATTTTTCATGCTCAACATAATTCCTCTTAAATAGGAAAGTACTCATAGCTAGTCAAATGGAATTATGAGAATTAATCGGCTCATTAATCTCCATATAATTACCCCCATTATAGCCAAAGATAGTGGTTACATGACCAATTAAACGTGGTCATAAGAGCAGATATAACTGTTATTTGAATAGGTCAAAACAGTTACATTATCTGCTTAGCAGCAGAGTCAGCAGCAGAATCAGCTAGCAGCAGGATCGGCTGGCAGCAGAATCCTAGCAGCAGATTCACAACACTAGCAGCAGAATCAGATTCACACTAGCACAACCACTATTGAGTCAGGGTAATCAGGGACTTGATGGGTGTACACTCCGTACCTCCAAACCCATTTCCAAGTATGATTTGATCCCTCAAGTGCACTAAATTTTCCAACACCTATTTTTTAATCAAATAAAAATAGCAAGGGATGAAAGGAGTATGCATATATTTTCTCTATAACTTGGATGTTTAATTATTATTCCGATTATTCTAAGGCAAAATGATCCATGCTGTAAACTGCATGGAAGATTATCTGTTGTTGCTATTACACGCAGCAGGATGCCTTATTCTAATTAGTGTTATAATATATTATCGACATTTTTACTGCCGTTGTATATGACTACATTTTTACTGTCATTGTATATGACTACTTTATTCTGGGCGAAAACCGGACCGGACCGACACCGAATCCGTCAAAAAACCTAGACCGAGACCGGACCGAATGTGGTCGGTCCGGTCTCGGTCCGGTCCGGTCTCGGTCCAAATAGACTAAATGTCCAGTTTTTAAGTTAGACCGAACCGGACCGAGACCAAAATTATGAAAAACCCTAGACCGAGACCGGATCGAATGTGGTCGGTCCGGTCTCGGTCCAGTCCGGTCCGGTCCATCCGGTCCGTTTGCTCACCCCCTACATGGTGCTAGTAGGCGTTTAGTACAATGGGTGAAAGGCGGTCATGGGCGTGATAATGGGTTGGACTTGGATTGTACTATCTTTATGGCTAACTTAGTAGTCAGGTTCTTAAACCCAATACTAAACTATTACGTACTATCTCTATCACAAGATACAAAGTTATTATAACATGTAGAATGACCACTTTTCTGATGTTAACACCTACTATATCAGTCAAAGCTCTACTTTTCTCTTTCTCTCTTTCCTTTCCATGTCATTTCATACACTTCCTTTTCTTCACTATTCTTTTCTTAGTCTTTTCATTTTCCTTTCCTTAATAATGTAAATTTCAAACACCCTTTATAGCTACAACCATTTGTCAGTTTGTGTGATCGAGTGTGTTTGTGCAAGCTTTTTTTCCTTTTTAAAGAATCTACGTCCATAATATGGCATTGCCCGCAATTGGAATTGATCTAGGGACAACATACTCGTGTGTTGCGGTTTGGCAACACGAGCGAGTTGAGATAATAGCTAATGAACAAGGCAACAGGACTACGCCTTCTTGCGTGGCTTTCTCGGATACTGAACGTTTGATCGGTGACGCGGCTAAAAACCAAGCTGCAACCAACCCTACCAACACCGTTTTTGGTATATTCTTAACTACATTTTTGTTTAGTTTAGTTTAAGTGACCAAAACGGAACACTTCTCAAACTTTGTTATTATTATTACTACGTATTATTATAATTTTAGGAAGGCTCTCAAACTCTGTTACGGAGTATTATTTTGTGAATTACATTTCTTTTTATGTGTGCATAAGTTGGTTGTACATTGAGTTAGTTGAGGTTAGTGAAAATCAGGGGTGGGTGTTTATTATTAAGGTGTTATAAAACAATGCACTTATTTTGAACATTTACACAACAATGGAACACTATTGAAACTTGAATGGTTTTTGTGGTTTATATAAAGTTCGAGTGACTGAATTGGAACAATGGTGAAAATTTGTTACTATTAGGCAACATTTTCCCTTTACCGGGAACAAATCACATGTCAAGTATGTGCTTGGAATTGTTATCTGTCAGTTTAATTCTGTTAATTTTCTTACTCAAGTTTTACCGACTTGAAACAAGTTATCATACCATATTAATTTATTAAAAATTTTGCGTATATTTAGAACATAAGTTTTGAGAAAACATAAAAGAAATGTTTCGTGATTTAAGCCTTCGCTTTAGACCTTTAAAACGCTTAAAGCACCCCTGATTATATCTGAGATCATTTAAAACGCTAAATCAGAAAGTAACCAAACCTGAAAAATATACACATTATGAATTTATGATATTTTGTTCAAGTAGTCAAATATTCATTGTTTGGAGACTTTACTTGGACTATTTTTTATTAAACTAGGTCGCATAGAGGTTAAGCTCTCTATGTTCAGCACTAAATACTGTGAACAAGAAAAGAAAAAAGTTTCTAGGCTTACACTAATATATGTACATACTAATGCAATCCCAAGGGGTTAGCTAAGTGGCGGCTGTTTGGAATTCCTCGGTGGAGACAGCCCTTAGTGCGTAATTGAGTTGGTTCCGCATGGTGGTCTTTGTGATATGGTTATATTTTCAATATGAACCCACACTCTCCTAAGTGGCCGCTCAACTCTGATTTCTATGTATCGTTCTCGGACAGGCCAGGGAAGTACACTCGGTTATCAACATTTTGTGAAAATACATGCTAATGCTTTGAATATAAAAATAATCTAAAATTTTATAAATTGATGTTGACCTCATTTTGATAGTATCAATAAGAAACTTATCAAAAATTATTTTTACAAACATTATATTTTTTATTGCTTATGCTAGTATCACAGATTTAGTGCACATATTAGGTTTTATGCATGAATAATGTTGACTATATTTATTATTATTTGAACATTATCATTGTTCTCACTAAAATTAAGTTTTAGTGCTAATGCCTGAGTACAGCGGCAATTAAATGGGAAACAGTTATAAAACTTGTTTTACGTTGGATATGGAATATGGTGTACTTCAATTGCCATTTCTGGTGATACTTGTTTGTGTTCTTCAGTTTTACTTTCAATCTAAGGCCCACATGCTACTTTTTGTTGCTTGGAATTTTCAGATGCAAAACGATTGATTGGAAGAAGGTATGATGATGCCATAGTGCAGAGTGACATGATGGTTTGGCCTTTCAAAATAATAGGAGGAGATAATGGTAAACCTGTCATCCTTGTCACATACAAGGGTGATGAGAAGCACTTTGCTCCTGAAGAAATATCTTCCATGGTTCTCTCCAAGATGAAAGAGGTAGCTAATGCGTACCTCAACACTGACGTGAGAAGTGCGGTGATCACCGTTCCCGCTTATTTCAATGATTCACAACGTCTAGCAACTAAGAATGCAGCTACTGTTGCCGGTCTACATGTTCTACGTTTGCTAAATGAACCTACAGCAGCTGCAATTGCTTATGGGCTACACCAAAGCGCTACAAACAGTGGTGAAGTAAACGTGCTTATCTTTGATTTGGGTGGAGGTACTTTTGATGTCTCTGTTCTCACCATCAGTAGAGGGAGGTTTGAGGTGAAAGCTTCTGGTGGTGACACTCATTTGGGTGGTGAGGACTTTGATAACCGAATGGTGGAATACTTTGTGGCAGAATTCAACAGGAAATACAAGAAAGATATAAGCGGGAACTCTAGAGCTTTAGGAAGGTTGAGGGTTGCTTCTGAGAGAGCAAAGAGGATTCTATCTTCAACGACTCAAACTTTCATAGAAATTGATTGCTTATATGATGGTGTTGATTTTTCTTCAAAACTAACACGTGCCAAATTTGAGGAGCTGAATATGGACTTTTTCAACAAATGTATGGTGTCTGTGCAAGGTTGCTTAGATGATGCGCAATTGGAGAAGAATAGAGTGGATGAGGTGGTTATAGTTGGCGGGTCGACCCGGATTCCAAAGGTCCAAAGAATGTTGCAGGATTTCTTTGGTGGTAAGGACCTCTGCAAGACTATCAATCCAGATGAGGCTGTTGCATATGGTGCAGCAGTTTTGGCTGCAAAACTGAATGGCATGGGCAATCAAATGGTTCGAGATTTAATGTTATTGGATGTCACCCCTCTTTCACTTGGTTGGGAGGCACGTGGAGAAGTCATGGTTGTCGTGATCCCAAAAAACACACCCATTCCTGTTATGAAGGACTCGATGGGTGTCACAACTCACGACGACCAATCTAGCTTTCTTTTTAAGGTCTATCAAGGTGAGAGAAGTCGATCGACGGACAATAGTTTACTAGGTGAATTTAGGCTTTCCAATCTCCCTCTTGCACCCAGGGGTTATACAGAAGCAAGGATCCAATTTGACATTGATGCTGATGGTATTCTAAAAGTTTCAGCTGAAGAACCAACAACACGCCAGAAGAACAACATCACAATAACAAACGACAAAGGAAGACTTACAAAGGATGAAATTGAAAAGATGTTAGAAGATGCAGAAAGATACAAATATGATGATCAACAATACAAAAAGAAGGCAGAGGCTTATAATGCATTGGAAGATTACATTTATGCCATAAAAACAAAATTGAAGGATGGCAACATCAGTCGCAAGCTATTTCTGGAAGATTTGAAGAAGATGGATGATGTGGTTGAGGAGGCAATGAATTGGCTTGATGTGAATAAGGTAGCAGAAATCAATGTGATAGAGGACAAGAAGAGAGAACTTGAACGTATATGCAACTCCATAATTGGTCAGTTCATGTAAGGAATATGAAGCTGCATAAAACTATCTTTTGAAGCCCAAGCAGTGTCGTTATGATAAACCCTTAAAACTCTTTTCCTGCACGGTTATTGTAAGCTAGTTTTTTTATGTGACTATTATCTTTTGTGTCCTAAAGACCTGGTTTAATCTCCTTTTATGCATATGCTAGAATGTTATGTGATGAAGTTGTAATCGAATTACATCAGTTTATGTGACTATTATCTTTTGTGATGCAATGTCATTTAAGTGATGGGGGTAGAAAGTTAAGGATCGGGTTGCTATGAGTTTTTGTTGTGTTGGGATAGTGCTGTATTACTAAACATAGTCTGTTATGCATCAATGTATGTAAACTGTGTTGCAACGTCATTCAAGGTACCAATTTTAAATAGTTAGCTAGCTGATTTTACCAAATGGTTTGAAAATCATCTAAAGACATTAATTATCTGCAACATTGGAAGAATGATAACAAAGATGCGTTTGTGGCGATCCAATTGTTTTTGTAAGATGTTACCCAACTTAACCCGTTTATTTTGTGAACTAGAAAAGCCACCCAAGATAATTTGCCATAATCTGATACGTATGTAATTGGTGGTGCATTTGCAGGTCAACGTGTATTCTTGTGGGTTATATCAGGTTAAGTTCAACTTAAATTCTTTATGCTCTCTCTTTTGTGCTCTTTTCCATTTAGTTATAAAAAGTATCATAAAAGCGTGCATCCGGTTTGAACAAAGCTAAACTGAACTAGATGAAACGTAGCCAATATGGAAGAAACAAAACTAATAGGACAAATTATTGACTCAGTTAAGATCATTGCGGTCTCAGTATACCCATTTGGCACCAATAGGACTAGTTAACCAGATAACTACTTGATCATTTAGTGGAGCAGCTTTGGTTTTGAACCATACCAAGAACCAGTTTTTGAAAAAGTATTGAACCGAAAAACATTAAATAGACAAGGCGCCATTTTCCTTGTTTCTATTCCAAAACTCTTATTATGTTAGTTCATAGTTGATGAAAATGAATAACCACGCATTTATAAAAGTTTGCCGCTATAAAATCCCGTCGTTAGGCACGGGTTTTCTTGTAGTATGTATAATCTTTTAACTGACACTTTTTAAGTACATACAGTACACGTGTATATTTAATTTTCAGATACTGTGTTTATTCGGTATTGTAAGACAACATTTTTTCTTTGGGGTGTGATTTATTATAAGAGATGGAAACTTTTGGTTATTGATGAGGTATCCTCAAGACACTTGGGAGGAGATAATCACAATTAGTCCTTAATACTTCTAAGACAAATTCACTCTATGACAGAGCAGTGCCTGCTCAAGAAGCATAGTAACGGAAGCGGTGCCTGCTCAGGAAGCATAACGACGGAGCAGTGCCTGCATTGGAGCTAGTACACTTACACAGAAAACTGAGATACGTAGTACGATGATGTACGAATAGCACAGAGCCATAGACGCTTGGTCCACAAACTAACATGGAGACAACTTTGACCCCGAAGACCAAGCTTGGTGCTCATCAGCGCTTTATGTGCTGCACCTAGAAGACAACTTAGCTGCCACTAAGGTCATGGAGCTAATCACAGGTAGTATAAAAGGAACTGTTCACACATATGAATAGGGATCCTTTTACACAGACACACTCCGATACAGATTTCTCTCTACTCTTACTCCTTTTTACTTGCCATTTATCACTCACTTATACCAAGTACTTACTCTCACGCCGGAGCTTGGTCTCCGACTAAAAACCCGAGGCGAGCTAACGGTGTTCTCTCTTATTTCAGCCTACAAGACGAAAGAACTGCGACGGAGTCTAAAACAATTATGCAAACAATGTTTTCACTTACAATATTTCTTATTACTGGTCATTGTAATATGGGTTAACTGAAAGGTGCATATATTATATTATACGAAATGAAAAGAAAGGGTATCGTTGCAAACTTGTTGACAGTGTATAATGCATCAATCAATGGATATTGTTTTTTTAACCACATATATAACAGAAGTACATCAGTGTTGTATAATTTGCTTTTGAAAGAGGATTTGATGATTTTAAATGAAGTTCGAGTAAATATTTAAATGTTTGGAGATTTTTGGATGATGAACATTTAAAATCTTGTAGATTTTTGGATGAACTTTTGAAAGTTTAAGAGACATGGTGGCAATAGTGAGATGGTGAACTTTTAGGAATTTACTAGGTAGAACCAAGTAAAAGAGAAATGAATGAAAAGACAATTTTACCCTCACGGTTTCGGAGTTCGGGACTATTAGGGTCATTAAAAAAAAGTCAAAGGACTATATGTGAAAGTCAACATAAACCAACATTTCTAAACGTGGTTCAACATCATTAATGAGGTCCTTCAAGATGATTTAGAAGTAGTTCAGATAATGTCAATAAGAAATTAAGAATGGCCATGTGTAAGTATCCTTTGTCCAGACCATTGGACCAACAAAAATTGGCATAAGCCCCAGTAATTGTCCTTAAAGGCTTAAACTGCTTTTACCAGGGCAGGCTTTGAACCAAGCAACCAATGCACTGACAAAAAGCAACCTTAATGACACAACTAAAACACGTTAATAAACTTGAACCAAAATTCTCAATCACTCTATCATTATTCATACCAATGTCACACAGTTGTTTCAAATTCAAAAATGATACATTCAATCTCAATTCAACCGTTGTAAGAATATAGGGCAGATACATTAGTCTAGCCATGGGAAGACCTTAGGAGAGGTAGGCAATCGTGCTGTAAGAACTTCAACTCCAGTCTCAGTAACCTGCATGGTATTATAAACGTGAGAAAAGCATAGACATGGGTGGACTCATATACCTAAAATGGGTCATATTTGGTCACTTCATCTTAGAAGCAAGTTAAATAGATAAAAACTTAAGACAGTTATCAATAAAAGGAACATCTTAATATTAAATTGCTTGCAGACCCACCCTAACTTGATATTCAAATGTTGCAAGTCAAACCAACCCAATTCAAACCATTTATCCAACCCACCAACAAATGTCAAACAGAATAGCCAGACTCTGGCTTCTGCATATCATCGATTGGGTTATAACTCAAACAGGTGACCCAATGGAAACTTAGCTAAAATCAAAACGAGAGAAAAGTGGTCGAACGAGAAATAAGTGACCTAACATGTGTTCAAATGCGTTTTTTTAATTATTCTAATAATAATAATAAAATATGAACAGAAAAACTACATCTTTCGACATGTTACCCAACCTACACCTTTTGCCAACGCCCACATAGCAATGTATTGCACAAGCATATAACAGTATGTATAATACATCTTAAAGTGCTAAACATTAATTGGCTTCGGGTTGAATTTTGCAAAGAAACAATTATAAGATGAAGCTTATAGCATACCAAAAGAGTATGTTCAAACTGAGCACTGCGCTTGCCATCTGCTGTAACAGCAGTCCAACCATCAGGCCACATCCTATCTCTCCAGACGCCTATATAAAATTTTGAGCTATATGTTACTATAAAGATAAATAAGAGAATCCAGTTATCATTATCACAAAGACGCTCAAATTACCGGCATTTATCATAGGCTCAATAGTAAAGGTCTGTCCAGCTTTCATCACACCTACCGCTTTATTCCCTATTTCGAGTTAAGGTCACCATGACAACGATCAAAAGTTCAAAACATCGGACACGAGATATATAAGTTGTTAATGACGTTAACCTCACACACACAAACACATATTAAGACTAAATTATAAAAAAATTGCTATATTTAGGATACTGGCATAATGGGGAATGTTCGGTGCACAATGGAAGAGCTCTCCAATACCATGCCCACAATAGGATTTTACCTGAAATCAAAAGAAGAATCATTGGAACCAATCAAAAAATGAGAAAACCAATACATATATAATCCATTATAGAGCTGAACAAATTACCACTGAAAATCCTGACATGGTAGCATGTCTATTTATAATTTCCCCAATTTCACGAAAGCGTACTCCAGGTTTAACTGAGTTAATAAGATAAAAAGCAGAACAAAGACGTATGAGTAAAGACTACGTGAGCAGATAATATTATCTAAATGATAATTCAACATGAGCGATCAAGAAAGCTTTGTTACTTGAACTATGCTACTTTTTCTACATAAGGAGCTCGGGACATTTAAACTATCAATCATAAATGGGATAGCAATACTTACCAATAGCAATTGCTTTTTCCAAGCACTCATAAGTACATTTGACAAGTTGTTGAGATGCTTCATCCACATTACCAACAAAATAAGTTTCATTTAGGTCACCTGCAAAGCCAGCAAGCAGTCGGTGTTATCAACTGCATAGACCATTCATAACCACAATGTATACGGACAAAGTTCCTCACCATGGACCCCTTTATAATAGATGGATACGTCAATGTTGACAATATCTCCATCTTCTAATTTCCTGCAAGCACATAGAGAAGAACTTATCAGGCTTAACACATCAGCTGAAGTAACACTAGGTACCGGTAATCAAAAGTCAAAACTCTATACTGAATCTTTATATAATAATTATATGATGAATGGCAATGAAAACCAAGAGAACAGGTAGAAAAATAATATAAATCAAAATTTTCGAGTTTGCAGGATTGATGGTGTGAATGAATAACTTAAAAAATATACGACGGTAGTTTAAAAATGCATAAGGTGGATACCTTCCATCCGGAATCCCATGGCAGATTACTTCATTGACAGATCTGGCAACATAAACACTCATGTTAAAGAAAAAGATAGTAGAAGTCAAAGATCGAGAATGAACTACTCAGAAGTACCTACGTGCAGCATGACTTTGGGAAAAAATGATAGTTAAGCGGAGACGGATAGGCTCCTGCAGTAAGTGATATAATCAAAATTAAAACTTAATCAAAGTGGCTGTTATTTGCAATTGCATAGACTTTGATTTGGTATGTCAAATAGACTACTTTCATAGTTTCATATCCATGCTAATAAAATATATATTCTGCATTTCAATTTTCGAAAAGAATTAATAACTATTACATCAATATGTCTCATACGTATGGTGTATATATATAAAAAGTCCACGTAATAGCTGAAAAGTGGACATACCAGCAGCAATGGTTGCTTCATGAACTACAGCATCGATTTCGTCAGTAGTAACACCAGGGCGCACAGCACGAGCACCAGCATCCAAAACCTCCCTTGCTATCTGTCAGAATATGTTTATAAGCATCGGAATGGAAGAAATTATTGCTAGCTAGTAGTTGATATACAGTGTCGTATTTCTATACATATCTCAAACTGATTTCAGATAATATAGAGTATAATCGAACTGGCAAAAAGAACTTACTCGATTTGTTTCTCTCATTCTCTCAATCATCTCTGGTGATTTTATCTTCAAAACAAAAGCATTTGAAAATACCATTACATCACAAAAAAAGGAAAAAGATTATCTAGCATTAATATCGACAGTAACACTACCTCAACAACATGTTGTAGATCACTAATGGGCTCGATTTTTGGATTTCCCTACAATGTTACATGATTAATATCATCAGAAGACTAGATCAAATGTATATATGCAGTGTGCAAACAATGTTCATAAAGCGTCCATTGAGAACACACAAAATAGTTTGGCAAACTTGACTGATAATTAGTCAACTCACATCAAGTGCCCAGTCTGGTAGCTCAATGCCTGCAGGTACTACACGCTTCTTTGAAATAGGATACGGTCTCAATGGTCTGCATAAAGTACCTCTATTAAAAACCATAACATATAAAAATCGACATTTGTTCAACCAAAAAAATAGTCCAAAGGCATACCCTGTCCAATCAAAGTGTGGAGTTTGTGCAGTTCGCGACTGTCCTTTCCTCAAACAATATAACCAACCATCACTCGGTGACGCCACATTCAGTTCCCACGGTTTACTCGATCCAACAGACGCCAACTTCGCCTTCAAATGAACAGACTTATGTGTGCCCCACGACGCCTTAAAACAATCCTGAGTACTATCAACACCAACAAGAAAATCATCTCATTAATCCTTAACCTAAACGTAACTTCATAAATTTAGCAAAAAAGTAAGGCCCATCGTAACAAACCAGAAAGCAGCACCTTCGCGAGGTAGCTTCAATTCAACACATTTCGGACACCTGCAAATTAATTAATTGAAAATCCTCATTTTAAAAATTATTATATTTATTTCTAATACCATAAATACTTATTTTTTTAGTACAAAAAAATACATAACAAATTAGAACCTTCAATCTTTATATAAATTTAAAAAAAAAAAAAAAAAAAAAAAAAAAAAAAAAGAACATATGATACTAGTAAAAAGCTTCAATCTTTTTATACAAATACATAAAAACAAATAAAAAGACCAAATTTCAATACAAGAAAATCAACGAAATAAACAAAAAGATTAATTTAGCAAGCAAAGATTGTATAAAAAAGATAAATACGTACTGAAGATTAGCATTTTGCCAAACAATTTACACATGATAAACTAAAAAAGTTCCCCCCCCTCCCTGCCCGCAAACATCCCACAACAGAAAAAAAAAAAATAATTAAAAATAACACAAAAAAAAAAAAAAAAAAAAATCGAATAAAAAGGAGTGTTATTTGTGATAATGAAGAAAATTAATTCATGGGTTTTTATATAAATGTAAAATTGGACTTACCCTTGATTTGAATTTGTTTGATTTTTGGAATTTGGGGATTTAGGGTTTAAAGAAAATAATGGCAATTTCGGGTGGCGGCTTTGATGTAATTTGGTTGATGGGGTGTTTTGAGTATTTGGTTTTGTTTGGGGTGATTTTGGTAATTCAACTGTATTTTGCGGTAGTCCTTTTGTGTATTTTAGTTATTGTTTAAGAAGCGAAAAATTAAAATGAGAAAAATAAGAAGAAACCAATTATATATTTTAGATGTATTTACAAAAATATATGTATTTTTATTCAAATTTTCTCTTTTAAATTAAAATGTGTGGCTAGAACTACTTCTTACCCTTCTCATTATAATTTTTCTTCTTATTGGATCCCTTCCCATTGTTTAAGAAGTGACTCTGAATTTGTTCGTACTTTAAATTTAAATCTGAAGTGTAAATGTCTGAATTTGAATTAAATGATATTATTTGTTCTTCACTTTTTAAATGTTTGAATGATATTCGTATAAATCAGTTTTATCCTTACGAAACATAAATGTGTTTAAACATTATATGGAGCATTTGAGTCATAAAACTAACGTAGTTTAATAATGCGGGAATAATATGATTTAAACAAAACATTCAAAGACATTGTGTCGCAATTTAATCTCGTCAAGACGTAAACTACTCATATATTGTTGATGTGTTGTACTCCTATGTGGTTGAACATCTTCATCATATTACAAAGGGAAATGATATCTACATATAAAGTTTTACTATGCACACATAAAATTTATGTGTGTGGACAAGCATTCAATGCACTAATTATGTGTGCAAATTAAAACTCTATGTGTAGATATCACTTCCCTTTTACAAATTGTCACTATAATTTACTTTACAATCATAAGATTGCGGGAAAAAAAAATCATAATATACTTAACATTATCATTTAACAATTAAAATATATTTTAATAGAAAATTTTAAGTTCATGCTCAAATTATACATGCCATAATTTAATTTTAGAAATTTATATTACTATTATTTGAAAAAAAACTAATATCAATATTAGAAAAAAAAAAAGTCGAAAAAAAAATATTACGCAAAATTAAAAAATAAGAAAAAATAAATAAAAAATGGAGAGACATTAAGAGGCATTAAGACACCCCCTTCATATCTAGTTGGTTAAAAAGTTTGAGCCTCTGATTGCGTCTGAACAAGAGGAAGAAAAAAAAAAAAAACGCACTTATTGGGTCAAATGTTTGAGCACGTCTGAATGAGTCAGATCAAGAGGCTTTTTTTTTTTGAACGGCAAAAGATATGTTAAAAACTAGCAAGAAGCTAGAAAATTACAAAGGATTACATAGCCAATTTGTCCAATGAAATGAGCTTAAATTGTAGCGGTAGATTATATTACGTATATGTTAAAAGTTGCAGTTTATAGTTTTACAAAGTTATTTTGTGAATTATTTAGAGCTGATTCTTATTATTGTAAAATGAAATAAAAATATATCAAGTTAAATCCACATATATTTCATGTTTTTGCGTGTTAATTCAATATAATTGAAAGATATCTAAGTAATTTGATTATTATTGTAAAACTAGCTTCATGACCCGGCCGATGGCCGGGTACGCTTCATACAATAGTTTTACAAAAAATATTTAATGTGAGAAATAAACTAATGTAGAATGAAATAAAAGTTTAACAACATAACCGGGGGATCCTTAATATATTGATCTTGTATTATATGTACAAAAATAATAGTTGTAAGTATTATAACAAATAAAAGTATTATGCCTATTCAAATACTAAACAAAACTTCTTTATAAACCATGTTTTTTGTCGTGTTTGAGTTGTTGTCGTCTTTGTCGCAACAGAGAACCTTCAATCCTAAGGATTTTGTCCAAGTGCTATGTTTCTATATGCTTTTCTGTTATTTGGTGCAGAAGAATCTGATTCAATTCCCCTGTTAATTTCAAAAGATAAGAATTTTAATACTCACAATTTTCCAAACAGTAAAAAATATCAACTCCGTTTATCAAGTTTATTTTACAAACTAAGCAATGTAATAACTGCATATCTTTGCAGCTTATGAGACAAAAGGTCAGCTCCAATTGTAGAAATACTTTCGACAATTCTGGATGGGCATTACTGTTATACGAATTAAAGGCCAGCTCTAAGGCTCCATAAAATTGTGAAACATAAGTAAAGTGAAGGTATAAATGATAGGGAATACCCACTAAGCATATATCCATGTATCATATTGAATGTAAACAAAGTTAAACATAGTTTCGTACATTAAAAAGAAGTCAACTTGGCATTCCTGATAGTTTTATTTTAAGAACGATATTTATAATGTTCAATAAAAGATAAGTAAAAAGTAAAAACTTACTTAACAATGGCTTTTATTGCCTTCCAAAATTGCTTCTGGCCAGTAACTCCAACTACGTCAATAGATGTATGAGCTTCAAATATGGAATCAACCATTAAAGTATCCGAGACAACATCGTCTTTAGTAGGATTAGTTGCATAAAAATTGCATTCCCAGGGCCTTAATAGTTCCATTTAGGAAACAATCAGCCACATGACATTATGTAAACGGATCATAATCAGGGTCTCTCAATCAAAAGTTGTACCTTTACAGTATTGCAACTTCCATCAGCAGTTGTGTAAGGGTATGTCCTCATAAGTTAGACCTTCGTTTTTCAAGATGAAATCGAATGTGAGGTCCATTAGCCCACCTTTGCATCGATGGTAAATCTTGGACACGGAATATATAATAAAGAAAAGAGAAAAAAAACTGCAATAAAGTGCATTACCTGCGCATATCGTGTTAGCCCTGATTCTATATTTTTTGAGGTGCGACTGTTTTCCATCTGCTGCGCATTTACCTGCAAACAACAGAACCAACATTACAACAGATATTTCCATTGCCTCATTACCCACTAACGCATCAGTTTTCACCACCTCATACAAACAAAAAAATGAAAATCAGAACAATTTACCACCACAAATGCCTAAATTTTAAAACTCGCAAAATTAAACATAATTAAACCTGGAGTGTCAGATAATCTAAATTGTTTCTACTTGTCAAACCATTTTCAATAAGCAATTTTGGGACAAAATAGTTGTAGTCATATCTATCCTAATAAAGTACACTTGAAAAGGATCTACTTTCCCAAACACATATTATAATAAAAATAAGATAAGCAATGGGGGTGCTTATTTTAAAGCGGAATAAGAAATTACCATAATGATTATTATTACATAAATAATTTTACTAATTACCGGAAAATGTAGCTATGCATTTGAGAGTTCTTACAGCATGGTTTGTAATAAATTTCACTACCATCCGTTCAATTTTTATTCAAATGAAATACATACAATCTTTGGATAAAGGTAAAGAACCCGTAACCACTCCAAACACCCAAAAAAACCTCTAAAGTTAGTTGTTTTGCATTGCAGCAATCCCAATTAAATTCATTACCTATTATGCCATCTTCTGGTTAACAAAATATTTAACCACCTGTGCGCTAACAGTAACCACCCTCTTTCACCAATTAAATTATTCACCCGTTTTGAGTCGTTACACAAATGACTCTATTCATAAGCACACGTAATTACCTTAAAAGTTGCGGGTGAAAAATCATACGCGTCACTGAACTTGCTGCATAGCATGTTGAGTTTGTTAATCTCTAACCTCAAACTTAAACATGATAATCGCCAACTTGTATCAGTCATGAAACTTGAATCAAAACAATAATTCATTCTCTAACCTGAAACTTAAACATGATAATCGCCAACTCCTGTAATGAAATACCAAAAGACATGAATCACATAGCAGTTGGTGCTATGTGATACCTAAATCACTCATGTTGAACATAGCAGTTGGTGCCATCATGTAACACGAATCACAAAGTATAAAATGATAATATATCACTCGGTGCCATCCTGCAACAACTAATAAGTTAATTCAACTTACATTATTGCCATTAATATATATATGGAGATTAAAATAAATAATCAAAGTTCAAAATCATTTCTATTTTGCCTTCATCTATGTTGCCTTAATTTTTTCTATTAACGATTTTGGCATAGGTCCTTCAAAAACTCATATTCACGAACAAAAAGACAGTAAAAGGACTATTACCTATTATTAAGTTATATCTATTGAAGTACCTCATTCTTTTTGTGGTTGGCCACTCAGAATCCACCATTTATAGATCGTATGAAGACATTAAGTACCCCTTTCATGGAACGGGAATACATATTCACAGGTAGAGGTAAATAATGAGACAATTAAACTTAGTAGAATTTTGTCTAAATTCCTTTCATAGAAAGGTA
Organism: Artemisia annua; assembly: GCA_014162995.1. Lineage (NCBI taxonomy): Eukaryota > Viridiplantae > Streptophyta > Magnoliopsida > Asterales > Asteraceae > Artemisia > Artemisia annua. The sequence goes on along the minus strand of LBNU01026679.1, from coordinate 117 downwards.
ACATTAAAATCTTAAAATCATGTATGCAATTTCATTGATTTTAGATCAGTTTAGATTTATTTTTTTAAGTAATTTTGTTATTTTGACTTAACAAAATTAGATATTCAGCAATAGTAC
>LBNU01026678.1:13322-25497 GCA_014162995.1 Artemisia annua | reverse complement strand
GATCCATGCAAACTCAGTTCAACACACACACTCAAAACATACACTACACAAGTTTACGTGAGGTTTTTAATAAGGAATTGGGACGAGAAGTTTGCTAGGCATACGAGTTGTCCAAGTGATCCAAGAAAGTGAACCTTTGCTCGTTGTGAACCTTGGTGTGTCGTGAACAAGTCTACGTTTCTCCTTTGATCCAACTCGAACCAAACGACTAAGAAATCTCCACCCCAAGTGGTGAGGTGAGAAAGGAGAACCTTGATTTTATTTCTATTTCCATTTTCATTTGATTTTCTCTCGTATTTATTTTGAATTATATAAACACGACACATTGTTTTTATTCGATATATATAAAGTTTAGTACGTGGTATAACTATATTAACAAAGGAGCCACATAAAGTTACGAGTATAAAAACAATGTTTACTCAATGTATACGACCACTTTTGAGACCTCTTGGACCATTCGAATAAAGTCTCAACACTTAGAAATTTTCTAAGTGTTGAGCAGTTGTCAACATATGAGTTTGCTCGATCATTTTGGTCTTACCATTTCTAAATTCGACATATAACATGTTCTTTTTAAAACTCGACCTCATTAACAGCTTATTGGACAATCACAAGACACTTTTTATTCGACCTAATAAGTTGGTTTAGACCTTGTACTCGACCCGTTTTGTAGCAACAAAAACTCAGTTTTTATAAAAATATAAGCCAAAACGTGGGCTTATCTTAAGCCCACTAAACCAATGTGATATACTGGGCCTGGGAGCCCAAGTCCAATGTTTTTACACTCCTAAAATGAGTCCAAACTCAGGCCCAAAACTTTCGTTAGCCCAATGGACCTAAAAACCTTATTGGGCTTTGTTTATGAATCGTTAAGGCCCATTAAGAAAAATAAGCACTTTATAAGCTCATAAGCTGTTAAAATAAACTTATTGGAATGTTTTGAGCTTATTTAAAAGATAAAAATGTTAAACTTTGAATTTGGTGAATTTTGGACTAACTTTGCAAAATTTCTTAACCGGGGACTAAAGGTGTAAAAATTATAAACTTATGGTAGAAACTGTAAATTATGTAAACTTAAGGATTTTTCTGTAAATATTATTTTATAAAAATAATATTAATGATTATATGAAAGAACGTGTAATCGGAATTAAAGAACGAGATAAGATTTATATATATATATATATATATATATATATATATATATATATATATACGTTATATAATTAATATTAACGTTATATAACGACACGTGACATAATCTCTTTATTTGTGATTCCTCATGTGAATTAATTATGATGACCTTCCGTCATTCATCGAACAATATTCTTACAAGTTATATTTATATATAACTTCGTTTTTGAACTTTAAGCATTTAAACAAACATGAGTTTTGTTCGTAACTAAATAACTATTATTCGCGATAAACCGGACTTAGACTATCAACTGAAACTTGCATTATCTTTTAGGTTGTGTGTGAAGCCGTTTCCTTGCTTTGTTGAGATTACGGTACAACTGTACTACTGAGGTGAGTTCATAGCCCACTTTTTAACTGTTTTATGTGGGGGGATACATGCTTAAAAACCGAACACAAGTCTTTTATTTTGGTATTGATATACCGGCTGACCGTTATTATTGCTTAAGTAGCTATTGCCAAAAGACCCTCGATCATGAACCTTAATCACTTGATGAGTGAACGTAAATAACTGTGAATAGATCTGTTTGGTCCTTGGAGAAAACTACCAAACACACATTATTTTGATGACATAGGTTACTGGCAAAGACCTATCTTGAGGGCATATTATTATATTGCGTCATATTTATAAATATGATTGGCTGTCAAATCGTTGTGTGTCATGAGCTTAATGCAATAACGGGTATTTGTGAATTCTTTTCAACTTGTTTGATTGCATACGTTTGCAATAAATGACTATATCTTGTGTTCAACTGTTTAACTTTCAAACCTATGAATAGCACTCAACTTTATGTTGACTTTTAGCATGTTTATCTCAGGAACTAAATAAGAAGAATTATGAAGGCACGGAGTGGGCATGTGGACTTAAACAAATACTTTATTTCATATTAAATAAATGTGTTGTTAAAATGTGAACATCTTATTATATGGTATTTTGGAATAAAGTAAATTTTTAAACATCACTTTGTGTTGTTTCTGTGACGGTGAAAAGATCCTCGAAGTAACACCCAAAAAGTCTTCCGCTGTTATTTTAAAAAGTCTTCCGCTGTAAATTATAAAAAGTCTTCCGCTGTTATGGTTAAATTTTGGGGGGTGTTACCGCAGCAGTTACAGAAAAAGGGCCAAAGTAAGGGCAAAAATAAGCACTCTAATAAGCAATATAGGGTAAATTAAAAGCATAAGGCTAAACTATACCTAGGGGCTATCTAAAACCACAAAGATCATAGCTTAACACCTAAAATTGAGCAATCTAGGGGCAAATCAAACTGGGCCAAATCTGAGATACAGGGGACATTTTGGTAAGACAAGCAACTTCCACAGCAAATCTAAATGAGCAAATCATCTCCAAATCCAGATTTTCTTTTTGAAATGAACAAACAAGCTAGTGAGGTTTTCAAAACAAAAAGAACTTTGAGATTTCATTCAATATTGAATCCTAGAAAAGGGGTTGAATTCTGTCCCATTTTCATGTATGCAATTTTGACTTTTCAAGATTTTTGCCCAAGGTTGACTAAACTAAGATTTTAGTGATCCTAGGTTGCTTAATCAGTAGTATGAAGTTAAATGAGGACTAGGTTAGGATAGCTACACAACTTTTAAACCAACATGAATGATTTGGACTCCTAACTCACCCACAGTGAAACTGCCATGAGATTATTAGGCCAATTTTTACTTTTTTTTACTTTTAAAGTATCAAAGGATTGTTTTGACTAGTCTAATATGACCTTAAGAGTGAAGCCTAACTGATTTTACCCACTAAGAGTAACCAATACTCAGTCAAACAAGCCAATCCAAACACCCCTTTAAAACAGTTTTGAAGGATTATTCAAAGCAATTGCTACAATTAACACTATATAATGATAATTTAACTTAGATCTAACTAAATGACACCTAATCAAGTAGAAGCAAACAATAAACAACAACAATAATTCAATACTACAAAAAGTGACCAAAAATTGAGATCAAGAGCTTACTTGGCATACAAGCCAGTAGGTATTCAAGAACCAGTGAACAAAGACCAACCTAATGCTCCCCATGGAGCTCTAAACCAAGATCACCATCCATATCAGCAACTGCAGCTACACCTTCTTCAATATGTTTTTTTATTTTCTTTGTAATTTTCTCTTTTTCTTTTCCTTTTCTGAATTTTACCTTTCTTTTAATTCAAATGAGTTTAACAATACTCAAAGAAGTTTCTGAGATCAACTAGATAACATTTAAAGTAAATAACAACTAACTTGGAAATTTAAATAGAAATTCGAACTTCCAATAACTTCAATAAAACTTTAATTAAACTAGATAATTTGAAACTACAAAGGTAAATTAAATTGAAAACAGAAAATTACAAAGGAAAAGGATGCCATTTAGGCTTACATGAGTCCTATATTTATACAACAAGATGTGGTAGGTAGGAAAACTCTTGTGGTGCTTCTTCTCTTGAATTAGGGTTGCAAATTGTTCGCTTGATCCTCGCGAACAAATCCCAGCTGTCCAATTGCTTTGAAAGTAATCCTAGCCTTTAAACCCATTTTGGCGCCAAAACGGTATATGTAAAGATTGGGACTGCCAGGGTGTCCAAGGGGTTAGGTAGGGGTTAGGTAGGGATTTGGTATGGTTAGTAGGATTGGGAGATGGGATGGGGGAGCTTTTGAGGTGGAGGAGGAGTGTTGCAGGGGTGGTGTTGAGGATGATGGTGTTATTCAGTGGATAAACGGGGGAGGTAGGGAAGAAAGGAGGTAAAGGGTTGTTTGACCCATTCTTTGACTTGGGAATTATAAAAACGGGGTGTGGGTTTTTGGTGGGAATGGGCTGGTGAATAATGGGCCTGGTAAAAGGTGTAATGGATTGGTGGGTTCATTGGTTTAGGTTTAGTAATAATGGTCCATTTGGTTTTACAAGTAAATAAGCCCAAGGTCCTTTTGTGTAATTTCTGAATTCTACCAAATATGTCAATTTTCCAAACTTCATTCAAGGACCATTATGGCCAAGTCTTGAATTCCCAAGGTACATTTGATGATTAATTTCCAAAACAAAGTGTTCGGGGACCATTTTTGCTAATCTTGTAAACTTGAAGGACTAAAATTGCCAAACTTTGAAACTTGCAATCCAATGACCAAAAATGTCTTCATATGATTCATGGTGGACTTTTGTTGACTTTCTCTCACCAAGGATCATTTCTGCCATTCTCAAAAGTTTCAGGGACCAATCCTACCAAATATGAAACTCCATGGACTAAACTTGTAAACTTATGAAAGCTTTTCACCCAAAGATCATTTTTAATACCTTTTGATTTTTAAGGACTTGGCTTGACTTTTCTTTCAAAATAAATGCTGAGGGACTAATTTTGTCAAGTTTTGAAAGTTGGGGGACTGAAACTGCCAATTATGCAAACTTTGTTCGGTTTTCATCTGTTTTTAATCATTTTGCATCTAAAACATATAAACACGATCTTTGGGATATTTTCTGTATTTTGATGCATATTTGAGTGTTTTTTATATGTTTTGGCAGTTTAGATAAGACAAAAATGATGAGTATTTGCACACTCATCAATTCCCCACACTAAACTATTGCTAGTCCCTAGCAATCTTTTATAAAAACTTAATGGATTTGAAGTCTCTTTACCAAAAGCCATTACTTCTGGAGTAGCCAAATGTTTCAGTTCAAGTAAGAACTATGGTACACTGATAACCATATGATTTTGAGCAAACCACCAGCTGTCAACGGGTTTGATTTGTCTTTACCAAAAGCCGTTTGCTTTTGGACTTGCCAACTCTTTGATAGAATATAATTATCATCTTGGTGAGTTGATTACCAATTATGGCTTTCCAATGCCTTTACCACAAGCCATAACCTTGCGGGCTAGTCAACTCTTTACCGAAGATATGGTGAGTCGAATACCATACAATTTTTGGCAAATTGCAAGCTATAAACGGATTTGATTTATCTTTACCTAGAGCCGTTTGCTCTAGGATTAGCCAATCCTTATGTAAGTCATACATGGTGGACTGATTACCATTTATTTCATTAGTGCAAAGCACTTTCCGAAAAAAAAATTGGCCAAAATGGGGGAATATGGCACTAAAAGGTACACATTTGATCAAATTTGCCAAAATTCCCTCCCCCACACTTAGAATTGAATATTGTCCCCAATATTCAAAGTCCCGGCTATTATGTCGAATCCTTGAATGTAAAAAGTTTAGATTTAAGCAAGTGTGGGAACCAAAGTTGAAAAATAAGCCAAAAAGCTAAAGCTTCTTAAATAGAAGCTATCACTTCTTTTAAAATGATGATGATTTTTTTTTGAAAAGTAGGGGCAACTCCCCCACACTTATGTTAGAAAATAGGAAGAAATCAGAATCATGGGTGAAAACCCATGCAATGCTACTGTTTTTGTTAACCGAGTCGCTAGCTTGACTCGATTCCCGTATTCATTGGTCCATGGGGACGGTTTGGAGATCCGGGACAACCATCGATGGTATGTCCCCTCCAAAGTAATGCTTCAGTCTATGACCATTAACTTTGAAGTTTGGCCCGTCGGTTTGAGACAACTCGACAGTGCCATATGGAAAAACTTGAGCAACGGTATATGGTCCAGTCCATCGGGTTTTAAGCTTTCCCGAGAAGATCTTCAATCTAGAGTTGAAAAGAAGGACTCGATCACCAACGTTGAAAACGCGGTTCTTAATTTTGGAGTCATGGATCTTCTTTGTTTTCTCTTTGTAGATTAAAGAGTTTTCGTAAGCTTGATCACGGAGTTCATTTAATTCATTGAGTTGAACTTTCCTATGATCACCCGCGGACTTAAGATTGAAGTTGGCATGCTTTAAGGCCCAATAAGCTTTGTGCTCGAGCTCGATCGGTAGATGACACGCTTTTCCGTATACGAGCTTGTATGGAGCACACCCGATGGGTGTTTTATAAGCCGTACGAAAAGCCCATAAAGCGTCATCTAATTTATCCGACCAAGAGGCACGATTCTCGCCTACGGTCCTTTCAAGAATTCATTTTAAACCTCGGTTTGAAACCTCCACTTGCCCACTAGTTTGTGGGTGATACGCGGTAGCAAGTCGGTGAGTAACACCGTACTTAAGCATGACCTTTGCAAATTGGTCATTGCAAAAGTGAGTACCGCGATCACTAATGATGGCACGGGGAGTTCCAAACCTAGCGAAGAGAGACTTAAGAAATTTCACAACTACTCGGGCATCGTTGGTTGGGAGTATAATAATAATAATAATGATAATAATAATAATAATAATAATAATAATAATAATAATAATAATAATAATAATAATAATAATAATAATAATAATAATAATAATAATAATAATAATAATAATAATAATAATAATAATAATAATAATAATAATAATAATAATAATAATAATAATAATAATAATAATAATAATAATAATAATAATTGAGTTAGAAGTTAGAACCTTATGGATAACAATGGAACTTAAGTGGGGGAGACTAATCGGTTACAATGAACCTTAGAAAGTATAGTCATCCAAAGAGTAGATTATGAAGACACAAACCATTTAAGTAGAGGAGGGTTGTAAAACCTAAAAAATTGAAGTTCTGATTAATGGTATTTCAATAGTATTTATGTGATTTTAGAATGTTATTAGAGTTTATATTTAGCGGAAAAGGACCTTAAATATAATGTAAGTTAACTGATAAGAACCTTCAATGTAACAGAACTAACAATAGGGACTAGCTATGCCTAAGTAACAATTAAGGTGCGGAAAGACAGAAATACCCTTATGGGCTTATAACAACAAAGTACACAGATTTCATCCCTCATTATTACACGTGTTGAGGTACGTGTTTTATGGTGGAAATTAAGAAAGGAATAAGAGGCTAGTCACATCGACAAGAATGTCACAAGATAATCACCCAGAAGGTTTTAAGCATTTGGATGAACTAGGAATGAGTCTTCAAGTGTCTTCAATTGATTCTTCATTCAAAGGTAAGTAATGAGATCGTGAATTAAGTAGATATTATGTTATGATTGATGAAGTCAAATTTGGAGGTTTTGAGAATAGTTGATTCATGTAATAGTTTTAATTTGTTGTTAATGATTTATAGATGATGAACTTTAAGTTGTGATTGATAATTTTATGAATAAAGATGAATAGGAAGAAATTAGTAAAACTTATGAATTTGGGTAAATGATGAAATGGTTATGATTGATGATTAGTTGATAATTGTAGTAGAACTGTTTGGTATTATGTTTTAAGAGACCAAGTTAGTAGTTAAAGATGAAGTTAATGTGTGTTCGATGATTTAGTGATTTCTAATAGTGCAAGTATGATTGTTATATGTTTAGGTGACAGAGGCAAGCAAAAGGAATGCCTAACCCGAACATAAGGTGATTAACTGATTAGCCTAGTGTAATTTAGTAGTATAGCTATGTTTAGCATGAGTATGGATGTTTGTAGTTGTATGATATTAATAGTGATAGTGTATGGATATTAGTCACATAAGTATACTAACTACAAACCAAAGTTAAGCCCATTATCAACACTTGTTAAGCCCATGTACATTCCCAGGCCGCGTGTAGCATGGGAAAGACTCTCAGACCGCGTCCATACACGCACAAGACAACTATCTCCCAACTATCACCTAACGGTTAGGATATGATATCTGGCAGTGACAATAGGAGACACACGACCAAGAGTATGGGATGGGCACGATCAGGTATGAACCAAGGAAAGAATGTTACATGTCATTCTTGTTTGCCCGTCAGATGATCACTATATGGCCTGTCCACAGCCGTTGATCATCGACACGAGGTTTATCCTAAAACCCTAGATACCTCTATAAAAATTGAGAGGTATCCCACACAAGAAAGGGATAATTATATTTACATTATACACACACTTTATTTACACACAGTGAATACACACACAATTGGTTTGTTTGAGTGTTACCCCAACCCTTGATTCTTAACATATCTTGGGGCCCTTACCATTCTATACAGGAAACCGAACAACACAACCATCCCAATCCACCTTTAATCACATTTTTCCATCCTATACGTAAACATGGCACCATCTTTGGGGACATGAGATGAAGTCTCGAACTTTCACCTATTTTCACTCATTTTCTCACTTAAAAAATATAATTTTTTTTCCTTTTTAAAAAAGTTTTTACCCTGTCATGTCTGGTGAACAATCCCCACAACGTCAAATTTCAAAAATACCATATAACCGCTATGGACCAGTCCAGGTGGATGACCTCACTCACACTGAGCCACTGAGGAGGGTCAACAAACACTAGAAAATAAGGTCCACCAGTCAGTCAGAAAACTTTACAAGAGGATAATCAAAGGAGGTGCATGCAACAGACGACCATGACAACTTATACGCAACACTTCTCCAAGAAGGGCCCACACGATTTCAGGAGGAGCATCGAGTGTCCAGTCCATCTGTTCAAGTCAGACCAGTACATGAGCAAAGAAGTTAGGGTAGTACAGGGATTCTCAAGTGGAGGATTTTCACACGCTGGCGTCAAGTAACAAATTGGGTGTTAGGGTACAACATGAGGAAAGACAACAACTCGTTCAGGTTAAGCCAGTTGTTGTGGCTTACCTAGAAAAAAATGGCAGTAGAAAAAGATGGTTGAGTCTCAGTTAAACACATGTCCATCTACTTACATTCCTCCACATGTGTCTAGTGTTCAGAGCACACTACCACCTAGAACAAACTCCCAGGTTAACATAACAGTGAGCTGAGCTAAAAAAATGATGCCTTCTTGTCATTACTTAGTTCACCCTCTCATACCACTTGTCATACCCCACCACTAAATCAGATGCCCTCTTAGGATGGACACATAGTCAAGCTACTCCCAAAAGCACTCACGTGAGGGGGGAAGCAAAAATACCAATCTAGCTTATCTACACGTGAACACCTTAGGCCGATACCAATTGAAAGGGAGCAATTCGTTTAGTGCATATCTAATTATAAACTTCCTGATGACTTAGTGATGCCAAAGAATGTTGACATATACATAGGACTTGGTGATCCCGATTCTCATGTGTGGACATTCGATGGAGCAATCAAAACTGATGCCTAGAATGACCCTATAGCCTATCACATGTTCCAAAAAATTCTTGCCAACGTGGTAGCATAATGGTTTAAGGGCCAAGCTAAATACATCTCAGGTTGGAAAGACCTGAAAGATGCATTCCTCTCTAAATACGGAATTACACGGGGCACTTCATCGACCTATAACTCTTAAGACAAGGCCCTAACGAGTTCTTCGAAGACTTCGCTGAAAGGTTCAACACCAAAACAATAAAGATCCCAGGCCTCAGTGATCAATAACTGATTGGAGCTTTCATTCAAGGCATGGTCAATTTCAATTCTCAAAAGAACTTGGCTGCAGGCCACCAAAAACCTGGAAAGAATGTCTAGAACTTGCAAGAAAATTTATCAAAGGGAAGAAGCAGAACACCAAATGGTGAAATGGAGATCAGAATGATGCACCCAGGGGATGACGTTAGGACAATGGCAAAGGTCATCAAGACAACATGTCAAGGCCGAAGTACGGACACTTTGGAAGATAAAGAGATAGAAGTGACACGAGGAATGATGAACGCGCTGAGGCTCATAACAACCTTGTCAAAACTCTGTAAAAAATACCAGCTGATATTCTAATCTCAGAAAAGGTTTCATACACATGGAACATGCCATACCCACTTCCAACGAATAGCAAGAAAGACGAAAGGTAGTTAAGTACATTTCACAATGACCACGATAATGATACCAACTCATGCACAGAAGTGAAAAAAAGAAATTGAAAAAATCCATCAATTAGGGTAAACTTTAGCATTTAGTACAGCCGCAAAGAAAACAACCAACAAGGCTCCTGAGGAACCAACATGGCACATCCATATTATTCAGGAATGGAAACGAGGCAACAAAAAGAGTAGCAAAGATATTGAGGAGTGGCAACAAGTACCACGACGAAACATTCCATGGGACACCTTCATTCCATCATTTGATCCATTCATCATCATGAAATGATAGCTTCATACAAGGTTAGCAGGATATACATAGATGGTATAAGCTCGATCGACATAATGTATGAGCACTACTTCAACAAGCTTCCAGAACACCAGGCGTGGTCTCAAACCACTAACAATTTTGCTTATTGGTTTCATAGGGGAAAGGTCTTATCCTTAATCCGTGGTAGATGTGGAACTCACAATCGGGACAAACCCACTGTCAAGGACAATCATGTTAGAGTTTCATATTGTCAAATCAACATCCAAGTACAATGTATTCTAAACTCTAAGCCATTTACTAGAGGTGTTAAAAAAATCGACAAACCGAGCTGAACCGCTCAATCCTAATCCGGAAAAACCCGAAACTGAAGAAACTGAAACCGAAAAAGACCGAAACCGAAAAAACCACGCTACGGTTCGGTTTCATTTTTTATTTATAAATATATGCGGTTAACCGAACCAAACTGTTTATAACATACACGAAGATTTTAACTAAATATTCAAATAATTGTACAAGTATTGATTATATTATTGCATTACTTTTATTATATAACAACTTTTTTGCTCCTAATGTGAACATTTACTAAACATCTATGTGTGAAATTGATTAATGTAAATGTCGAATAAATAGTTTTGTTAATTTGTCATGCATGTTTATTTGAATGCAATTGTTATGACGGGATAACTTTAATATTACTTTAATCCATTTGATATTATTTAATTTTACTAAAACAACATTTTATGTAATAGATCATGTTATTGTTCTTACAGTTATACTCGACTAACGTCTAAAATGGTTATCCGTGACCCGAACGGTGAATAATCGCTCATTCTGGGTACCCGCATCGGCTACCCGCTTACACTGTGTTTTTGAGTTAAGTTCATAAAGAAAAGAAGAGATAGGAGAGAAAATAAAATAAGAAATCACTTCTCTTCCTTCCTCTTCTTTCCAAAGCTGGGCGGAACATTTTGTACCCAAAAAAATACTACAACTTCCTTCCTCTTCTTTTCCACTTCTTTTCCTTTTTCCCCATAAAAAATCTTGAGAACACAATATCTTTCAATTTCTTTCAAATTCTTTTCATTTCTCTTGTATCTCAATCTTAAGAACACAACTTTAGTGTGGTTCTGTTTCGGGTTGTAAAAGTAATTACCCGCCTCACGATGGATTGTTTAAATATTCTAGAGGTGGCAATTTGTGCCCAAAATCATAAGAATTGGCTTCTATAGGCTTATTTGTAAAAAAATTGAGCGCATTTAGCCCCCTCCTTTTTTGAAGTGGGCATGAATGACCATTTCAATAGTTAAAGAGTAAATTACACCTTTAGTCCCTATACTTTTCTCAAATTTCATACGACATCCAAAAACGCTAATATTTTCATTTTTGATCCACGATCGAGAATATATTACGCCGCTAGTCCAAAATCCTGATGGTCGTTAGATTTCCCAGTTAAGTCGGTCCTCACGTGCATCCTACACGAGGGCAATTTCGTCCGATCACTTTTTCGTACTATCCCCCTCACACCGCCTTACATGAGTAGGTGATTGTTCACTTTCTTCCCATCCACACACGTGTACATGCTTTTACAAATCTCGATACATCTATTGTAAATCTCGATTGCATGCAAAGCGTATTCCACAATTTTTTCTTTTTTTAGTCAAATATTTCCATCACTCTATCTCTCTACTCAACTTTATTTATTTCTTCCCTAAAAGCTCAAAAAAAAGGTGCAGTGCTAGTGTGGACAAACCGCGGTAAGTCGCACATCATGGACCAATTGAAATCCAGGACGTAGGTTCTATGGTTGTTGTGATTTTATTGACTGGTATGATCCCCCCATGTGTGCAAGATCAGTTTTAATCATCCCCGGTCTATTAAGGTCAAGGAATGCTATCCAAGCTACACTAAATGATACAAGACGTGAAGCTACTAAAATGAAGAAATACTTTATCTTAAGCTGGTTTATATAT
>LBNU01026678.1:2433-13066 GCA_014162995.1 Artemisia annua | reverse complement strand
GGTAGAAAGATTTCCCCTCATATTATATAATATAATAAGTATACTATAATGATAGTATAGTAATGTAATAGTATATGATATATATAGTAGGCGTACTATATATATATATATAGTATATAATATATTATAAGTATATATATATATAGTTTCGTGTTATTTTACATGTACAGTAGCAGTAGGAATTAGAAGTAGGGTGATGGGTTATGATTGTTTTTGTTAATCAGATGTATTTCATCACCGGTGTAATTTATTGCTGCTTATGAAATATTAGTTCAATGGTATCAAGCATTGATGCAGTTGTGAAATTGTCATTGTTTTATTGTTATTGTTTTATGTTGTCGTTAAACTATAACGTTTACTTGTTGCCTTTTAAATGGTTAAACATAAGTACTTGACCATTATCTTATTGGGTTAAGCATGTTCAGTTTGCTTTGGTTAAAAATTGGAAGTTGAGTTTTGCACTAAACTGAAAAACAATGGTTTTTGCATACTACAGCCCAAGTTAATGGAACTTTTAAACCATGTTGACTTTGTTTTTGTCAAAATAGTCATAAGAATTTGCATGTTTTCAATTGCATTATGCAGATGCAAATCATTTGCACCAACAGAAAATTACCTAAACATGTAGAATATTGATGAGGTGAAAAGTGTACCCGTTTTAAGGGGTCATTTAAGCCCTAATTCATGTTAATATGATCAAATATTGCCTTAAATCGTTCCTTTTGTCATTTTAGGTACTTTTGAGAAGAATTATGGAAAACACCTCATTTTGGACGTTTTTGGAGCATAAAGTGAAGAAAACGACAAAGTCTCAAAAGAATGCTGGAAATCCTTCTTGACGGCGTTAGAGTCACAAGGTGACGCCGTCAGCCAACCAAGACAAAGGAGTGGATTCTAACTATACGTGACGCCCTAAGAAGAAAATGTGATGTTTACACCTGACGGCGTCAAGTGTTAGGAAATGTAGGGCATCAGGTGTAATGCTAAAGAGAGACGGCCCAGAGCAAGTTTACAAGTGACGGCGTCAGAAGTAGATCTAGGCCATCCGAGAACCCTAATGGCGGCGAGCTGACGGCGTCAGAGCGTATAAGCTGACGCCGTCAGATGGTATTTTCTATATATATACTTTTCTATTTTTCATTCATTAGTGTGCAACTTTTTGGGAACAAACCCTAGATGATTTTATCAGCTTTTTCAAGGGTTTTTCACCCTTGATTCTTCCATGTTCGATTAAAGATAAGTCTCCATTCAAATTAATCAATATGTCTATGTGTTGGTTAATTATATCTTATGCTTGTCTTTCAATTAACATGCTAGGCTAGATTTATCTTGTGTTTGCTTAGATCTAATGAAACCTAACTATTGATTATTGGTTGTTGGTGTGTTATTAATTGTATTGGATGATTGTTTATCGATGTTAGGCTTAAGAAAACTGGCTAACCTCCTAGACGGTAACTTGCTTGAACGTCTTAAGAAACATGAACCAATACGTACTAGGTTATTATGGTTGTATTTAATGCATGAGCGAATTCTAATGATCCCATGTTAGGAGCTTCTAGCAGGCTCGACATAGGAGTGAAGTAGGAGCTTATAGAGTTGGGGAAGTACGTACGCCACCCCACGAATGGTATTAAGGAATACACCCGTCATCCACACAATTAATACACACTAACTAACCGGTAAAAGATAGCTAGGGAGTAAGGAAATCTGAGTAAACACACTTGTCTCCATATAAGTTTCACAACCTTTTATTTTCTAGTTATTTTATTTTACTTGCAATAGTAGTTTTTGGGTTAGTTGGCTAGCAACTAATTCCGCCCACTCCTTCAAACCCGAGATTTTACTTGCTTTCATAAAATATAAAAAATACAAAAATAATCTTCCCTCACCCTTAGATCTATTAGAGTAGTTTTTCATACCTAACGAACACTATTCCCTGTGGAGAACGATCAATCCCCCGTACTTACCACTACACTATACTACATCGGTCAGGTACACTGCCTGGTGGGGTTGTAAGCCTCTTGAGATCCCTCGAGAGTTAAAACCTGTTGTAAGGTCGCAAAACCACGCATCAAGTTTTTGGCGCCGCTGCCGGGGAATAGTTATTGCTTAGGTTGAATTTTTATTTTATTAGGTCTACTCACTAGATTCCTTTCTAGTAAGATTTTTATTTTATTTTTCTATGATCTCTTTAGTATATCTATTTTCTTCGTGTTTTTGTTCGTAACCATTACCATCCGCCATCATGGAAGGTGGTAATATCCTTGATCCCAACAACCCACCACCACAACCAAACCAACCTCCTAGAGCCCGTACTTTAGGAGAGTACTCCCGTCCTAGCCACCATGGTTATCGAAACACCATTGAGCTCACCCAAGGAGCCAATGTGTCTCCCCTGCGATCCGACACCATCCGGTTGGTGCAAAGCGGATGTGCATTCCATGGACTTCGTTCCGAAGATCCAAATCAACACCGCAAGGATTTCCTCAAAATCGTAGATTGACTTCTCCCAAACAGTCAACTAAGTCAACCAAGGGTTCCTGGTCAACTAAGTCAAGCTATAAGAGAGAAAGTGATCAATTTATGATCCGGTGTAAGCACAGTGTATCCCAGGGTCGTTATGTCCCAGCGAGATTGAAATTGTGTTTTGGAAACGTTTTGGGAATGAGTGATTTGGGAATAGTAACCAGATAAAGATTTGGATTGATTTTACACTACTGAATACTTGAAATTAAGATAATGAAACAGTGTTAACAAATACAGAATTACAGAAATAAACAAACTTAAACAAATTAAAAATCAGAAACGTTCACAGACAGAAGAAAAGGTGAGTTTTACACAATTTTAAACAACAGGGGGTGAAAATGAAACTTTTACAAACTTAATATTAAAAGAAAATTAAATTAAAAAGAAAAATATTTTTTTGATTATTTTATTATTTAATATTAATTAAAAACTATTTAATACTTATTATTATTATTTAACTTAAACTAAATATAATATAATAATAAATAAAGCTAAGAAAATGAAATTTTATTTTTAAAAACTCTAAAATAACTTAAAAATAATAAAAAAAACTAAGAATATGTCTTTTGTCTTTTTGTGAATTTAATATTAATTAATTACTAATTAAACTAATTAAACTAGTTAAACTAATTTAAATTACTAATAATACTAAAAATGACTTAGATAATTACGAAATATTTTATAAAACTAATTAACCTTCATAGGAATCCTAAAAAATTATAAAAAGTTTATAAAAATTATTATTACACTATTTTATTAATTATTTACTTAATTATTAATTAAAAACTATTTAAACTAATTTAATTAAGATAAATAGAAAATGAATAGTAATAATTATGAAAATATTTTCTAAAAATACTAAATGATTTATAAAACCTAGGAAAAATATAAAAAAGTACTAGAGATTAAAATTAAATAGTAGAGGATTTTATTTTTGGTTTTTCAATTAAAACTAATTTAAATAATATTAATTTTTATAAATACTAAATGAAAAGATAAAAATCTAAGAAAATTATTAGAAATACTACAAGTAAACAGGAACTTATGAAAAATATAAAAATGAAAATTGCTTTATGAAAAAGCTGAGCAATAAGCCAAATGGCTTAAATAGAAGCTATCACTTTATTAAAAGTGATGATTTTTTGGATTTTCTTTTGGAAAATTATTTTATACACTAAAAATGAACAACTTTTGTAAAAAAAATCTTTTTTGAATCACCACAATAAGCTCATTGGGAGCTTATGTTTCACACAGTTGAGCTTTAAGGCTCAAAATGGATGTTTTGCTTATGAAAAGCTCTCAACAAGCTAACAACTGAACACAAAGGATAAAATAGAATGGAAACAAGTTAAGCTAACTTAAAATAAGCTGAAACACCAAGAAATGCACACTAAATAGGCCATAAACAAGAATAAGCAATTCCAAAACCAAGTGCTAACCAAACAGACCACTGGCTATGTGCAGGCCTCCTATAAGCTTATCAAATAAGCTTGTAAGCCCAAAATGAGCCTAGATACTACTAGTCAGCTAGGTGGGCTTCTCAAAAAGCCAAAAATCTTAGTATAAGCTTAACTAGTAAACAAGTGGTGAGCTTATGAAAAAGGCTTGAGTTCACTGATGGAACAGAATAGAAGCTTAAGTGAGGCAATTAGAAGGCTTAAATTGAGTACACCAATAAGCAGCTAAACACAAACCAAGACCAGAGACTACAACTCAGATTTATAAGCTCCTAAAAGTGTCAAAGATCAAGCAACAAGCTCAAGGATTGAGCTTGTTGTGGATTTGGGAAACAGGTTCAGTTAGGCCCAAGTACAAAGTGAGTTATTTGAAATAAGAAGAATAAGCATAATGAGCACAGGAGTGAAAAGTATCACACACTCGGTCATACTCAACCTTAAACAACATATTACAACTAATTTCAACAATCAAACAGGCTTAAGTGAAGTAGAAATGAGAATCAACAAGCTTGGTCCACACAATAAGCAGCAACTACAGTGAGCAAATGGCAACTTAAAGGGTGATAAATAAGCTAGGAAATAAGCAGAAAATGGCAAACAACTTATGATTCTAATAACTCAATACTACCAGCTATTCAAAACAACAAAAATCAACACAAGATCTCAAATATTGAACAAGTTATGGAACATAGAAAGATGGGTCAAAACAAGATACCCTGGGTGCATAGGAGATACATGAGCAACTAGGTCACTTTAAGTCCAAATTTCAATAAACAAATGAACTTCAAATTCAAATTTTATTTTTGAACTTGATAAACAAGCAACCAGAGTTTTCAAAACAACAGTTGCCATTCATTTCCAAACAATAATGAACCCTAGACTTGAATTTGCAAACTGTCCCCTTTTTACAGTAAAGATCTTTTTGACTTTTTTAGATTTTTACCTATGTTGACTAAAGTGAGATTCTATTGATCCTAGGTAACTAATTATGATTTTCTAACCTAATGAAACTAAAGTTAGCTAGAATAACAGTTCCTAAACCTACAATGAAGATTTGGTCATCAAAAACCTTAACAGTTTGCAGCTATGAGGATTTGAAACCAACTTTTGACTTTTTACCACCAGAACTGAGTAAATATTGACCTATGTGAACTACTTGTACCTACTGGATCATGTCTCAACCATTTCTACCCATAGAAACCAACAATCTCACAGTGTAACCACCCAATCCAAACACCCCTATTAACTAAGACTGTTTTTGATTTTTGTTGATTAAAGATTGTTTAAGCCAAACTATCTATGCAAGACAATTACTTATACCATATTAGACCTACTTAAGCTAAAATGTACTGATTTTAAGTCTAAAATAAACCTATGCTTTATTATGCTAAGTGTGATAGTTAAGAACAAAGGTGAACAACAACAAGATTTAATGAACAACTCATAGTACAATAGCAATAAATCAATTCACACACACCGAATAAGCATTAATGATTACGTATAAGCACTTTTAAGCTCCTCTACAGTGATGTAACACCCCCAAAAGTTGACAATAACAGGGCGGAAGACTTAATAAGACAGCGGGAAGATTATTGGGGTATTACTTCAAGGGATCTTTGTCCCAATTATAGTACATGACACCAAAGTGTATATTAAAAGTTTAATTTATCTCGAAATACCAAATATCTTGAAATACAGACATTTGTAAGTTTAAGAACATGTTTTTCTATTCTGCAAGAAAAATATATAATTATTTGTAGTTCGTGCCATGCTTTTGCCCACTTCCGCGCTACCAGATCCATCTTGTTCAGTCCTGAGATAAACATGCTAAAGTCAACATAATTGAGTGATATTTCATATGGTTTGGGACCGGCATGGCAAGCCTTGAGAATCTCAGTGGCTTCCTGACCATAAACACACCGCCGGATGACTTGATCGGCACAGATTTTGAATAAGTATGGGTCGTCCCAGAAGTAATGTTTAACATCCTTGAAGAACTTATTCTTCTGTTGGGACGACATCCCTTTCACTATGAAGTTTCCCGCATGGTAATTTGCAAAATCGGCAAACCATGGGGTAGAAGAATCTCCACGAAAAGCAACCGCATTTAGTGTCTCGAGAGGAAATGTTTCATTTATTTCCTTTTTCTCGAGAACATCTTGGTGTGGGTTCTCTAATCAGGACAAATGATCAGCAGCTAGGTTCTCAGCTCCTTTTTTATCACGTATTATGATATCAAATTCTTGTAGGAGGAGAACCCAACGAAGCAATCTCGGCTTTGCATCGTGTTTTGCAAAGAGGTATTTAAGAGCCGAGTGATCCGTATACACTACGCATTTAGTCAAGATCAAATTCTTCCAATGTATCATTTCTGGGTCCAATGGATGGTAGCAGCGGGAATATTTCTTGTAGCTCGTTGTGCCTGGGCTGTGAGGGCTCTCAGCCGGATACGGCCAAAACTTTTCAAAGGCATACACCACGGCTAATAGCTATTTTTCCGTAGTGGTGTAATGTGTTTGAGCCTCGGTCATTGTTTTGCTTGCATAGTGTATCGGCTGAAAGTGTTTGGTCTTGCGTTGCCCCAGGACTGCACCGATAGAAAAATCACTTGCATCGCACATGAGCTCAAATGGCAAGTCCCAATCGGAGGAAAAAAGAATCGGTGCCTCAGTAAGCTTTTTCTTTAATGTTTCAAAAGCTTCGATGCACTCGGGTGAGAAGATAAAAGGAGCATCCTTCTCAAGGAGATGGGTCAAGGGCCGGGCGATTTTGGAAAAATCTTGTATGAATCTACGATAGAATCCGGCATGACCCAAAAAACTCCTAATACCTTTGATGGAGGTGGGATGAGGTAATTTAGCAATGAAATCAACTTTAGCTCTGTCTACCTCAATCCCGTTCTTGGAAATCTTATGGCCGAGGACAATGCCCTCTTTGACCATAAAATGGCTCTTCTCCCAATTTAGACAAAGATTAGTGTCTTCACACCGTTTTAACATAGTGTCCAAATGGGAGAGACATGTTTGAAAAGAATCCCCAATGACCGAGAAGTCATCCATGAAGACCTCCATTGTTTCCCGATCATGTCGGAGAATATGGCCATCATACACCTTTGAAACGTGCTAGGAGCATTATATAAGCCATAAGGCATACGTTTATAAGCAAAGGTTCCATAAGGGCACGTAAAGGTAGTCTTCTCTTGATCCTGAGGATCAATGGGGATCTGAAAATAAACCGAGAAACCGTCCAGGAAACAATAGTACTCATTCCCCGCCAATCTCTCAAGCATTTGGTCCATGAAGGGTAGAGGAAAATGGTCTTTAGGGGTGGCTTTATTTAGCTTGCGATAGTCAATGCGAACTCGCCACCCCGTAACCAATCGAGTTGGAATCAACTCGTTCTCTTCATTTGTGACAATAGTAATGCCACCCTTTTTCGGAACACAATGAATGGGACTAACCCAAGGACTATCTGAGATGTGATAAATCAATCCGGCATCAAGAAGTTTTAGAACCTCTTGTTTGATAACCTCATGAATTTTAGGATTTACCCGTCTTTGATGTTGGACTGCCGGCTTAAAGTCATCCTCCATTAAAATTTTGTGAGTACAAAATTCAGGGTTAATACCCTTGATGTTGGAGAGTTTCCAAGCAATTGCTTGCTTGTGTGACTTCAAGACCTTTATGAGAGCAGTCTTTTCCTCCTTACTCAAGTCTTTAGCAATTATGACGGGCAATTTATCATCACCCTCCAAAAATGCGTACTCGAGATGAGGAGGTAACTCCTTGAGTTCGATCTCGGGAAATTCATCCGTTTTCTTAACAGATTTGATTTCCTCGTTATGAAGTTCTACGGGAGGGAGGGGAGGAGAATTGTCTTGATTCAACAATTTCTCAAGAAGAAGAAGATCTCCCTCCAGATCAATCTCATTGTTATCAATTCCATCTGGAACTGAATCACTTTTGAAAAAAGCCTCGACCTCTTCCAAAAGGAAATCGCTTCCCTCAAACGGAGTGAGAGAAGGGGAAGAGTCGGAAATGATAGGTTGAGAAGACGGAGTGGAATCACCACCCGAACAATTATGGACATAACCAAGAACTTCTTGAGCGTACTCCTCCGAAGCAACATCAATAACATCTATTCGGTTAACCGATTTAGAGTCATAATGTGAGGAGTACCTCGAAGTTTGATCGAGGTTAAAAGTGACAGCTTCATTACCCACACGTAATGTGATTTCTTGCTCAAATACATCAATGAGGGCACGACCCGTTCTTAGGAATCCTCTTCCAACAATGAGAGGAACCCGTGGGTCAGCATCAAAATCAACAACCACGAAGTCAGCTGGAAATTGAAACTTTCCTACTTTGACGAATACGTCCTCAGCAATGCCAAGAGGACGAGAAATTGAACGATCTGCAAGCTCAAGAGTCATGCAGGTAGGAGTGAGTTCCGGAAGAGAGAGTTTCTTCCACACTGAATAAGGCATCAGGTTAATGCTTGCACCAAGATCGGCAAGGGCAAAGCATTCAACCATCCCTGGAAATACACAAGGTAGGAGAAATTTTCCAGGGTCTCCAAGCTTCTCGGGAAGCTTCTTTAACAAAACTGCTGAGCAGTTCTCGTTACGTGGAGTTTTTGCCATTTCAAACAGCTTTTCCTTGTTGCTTAGTAAGTGTTTGAGTGTGGATGCAAACTTTGGCATCAAAATGATAGCATCCGAGAAGCTTATGTCAAAATGTAATTCTTGGAAGATGTGAAAGAATTTATCCATTTGATGATTAGCTTTTTCTCGGAGCTTTTGTTCATTTAAGCGTGATGGGTAAGGAATAGAAGTTTTGGATTTAGGGGCCTCAGCCGGAGTTATTGGAGGTTCAAAGACAACTGCCGGCTTGGGTTTTGTTTTTGGGACAACCTGAGGATGGACGTGTGCCGTACTTTGTGGGCTTGTAAATTGCACTTTGTCCTTAGTCGCCTCAGGTTCACGTTCCACTACCTTTGGAAGGGAGGAAGAAGAGGTAGTAGGAATCGTGGGTTCATCATATGAAGCACCACTTCTGGTTGTGATCGCCTTAGCATCGCCCCTCGGGTTAGCGATCGTGTTGCTCGGAAGTTTTCCTGAGCCCGAGGGTCGATCATTTAAAGACTTCTTGATCTCAGAAATCTGGCTGACCAATAACCTATTCATTTCCTTTTGGGATTTCATGAATTGTTTTAATAACTCATCAGATGATGGTCCAGTAGGAACAATAGCTTGAGTTTGAGTAGGAAAATTTTGACCTCGGTTGTTTGGACCTTGGTTTTGAAAATTTCCTTGATTTTGGTTATTTCCATGAAAATTCCCTTGGTTGAAATGACCTTGACCTTGGTTTCGGTTAAAGTTTCCTTGGTTTTGGAAACCTTGATTTTGGAAACCTTGGTTCTGATTGTGGTAACCATGACCTTGATTGAAATTACCTTGGTTTTGATAACCTTGGTTCATTCGGTTTTGGTTCTGGAAATTTTGGTTACGGTTTTGAACATTTTGATTTTGATTAAAAACGGGAGGTCCAGGGTAGTGCTTAGGACGATAGTTCGGGTCCATCGGAGGACGGAATTGGTTACCTCCATGATTGGAAGGTCCAGCTATCGCATTAGCTTCAAAAGGGTTACCATCGGTGGCCATACAATTGTAATATGCGTGGGGACCACCACAGGTAACACAGACTTCCACTTTTTTTTAACTTCAGCAGGAGAAGAAGTTTGTGGAAAAGATACTTTCTTTTGGTTAGAGAGAACCAAAGCTTGAATGGCTTCCGTGAGTTTGTCAATCTTATCATCGGTGCTAGATTGACTCACGGGCGATGAAGAAGAAGGACCAACACTCACTTGGGAAACAACCGGTTTACTTCGTGTAGTGCGGACCTTAGATTTGTTCTCGATGGTCGCTAAAGCTTCTTTTGTAGTTTTACTCAGGAAATTACCTCCCGCGGAGGCATTAAGAGAATCCTGATCAGCTTGGCTCACACCATTGTAGAAAGTGTCGAGTTGCATCAACTCGGAGAAACCATGGTGAGGACATTTGCGAAGCAATTCCTTGAAACGATCCCACGACTCACTAAATGATTCATCAAATTTCTGAGTGAACTTGATGATCTCATTTTTAAGACCCGTGGTCTTGGAAGGAGGATAGAATTCATTCACAAATTTCTTAACCAAATCCTCCCATGTTTCAATAGACTGAGGGGGTTGTTTTTCAAGCCAAATCCGGGCTTGCCCCTCGAGGGAGAATGGGAAGAGAAGAAGTTTGATTGCCTCAGAAGGGAAATTCTTGTATTTGATGGTAGATGTGATCTTGTTAAACCATCGAATATGAGCATGAGGATCGTCCCGCTCAAAACCATAGAATTGACTTGAAGTTACAAGATTAAGTAACCTGGTTTTGAGCTCGAAACTATCAGCCACGATGGCTGGAACAACAATGGCATCTCCATAACCCTTGATGGGTGCTTGGAGAAGCTCATTCATCGGAAGATCTGTAACACCCCCAAAAGTTGTCAATAACAGCGGAAGACTTAACAATGACAGCGGAAGACTTTCGGGGTATTACTTCAAGGATCTTTGTCACAATTATAATAAACGACACAAAATGATATATAAAAGTTTAATTTATT